>BQNB010095212.1:0-25924 GCA_026074375.1 Tanacetum coccineum
TAAAAATCGCATAAATAACAGATAACACAGGAAGCAGAAAATCGCAACCCCAATTAAGGTAATTAAACAATACAAACTTCAATTCAAACAGTAATAAAGGAATTGCTAACCGTAAAATTAAAGAATACCATTCAAAGAACCAATCCGTAACAATCGTAACAACCATCCATTCAAAGAACTAAACCCTAAGAATCGTGACAACCCCGCCACACAAACCAATGTATGCAACCCGTAACCCGTAGCAAAAAATATAGATCGAATCAAGAGAGAGAGAGAGAGAGGCATCTTGGAGAGAGAGGAACAGGTTTGGTGGTTTAGTGTGTGTTTTTTCTGTTTTATGCTGTATCGACACGTATCCGGGGGAAGAGGTATAATGGACACGTATCGTATCGGGGAAAAAAGCGGGGGTTGCATTTTGTAATGCAGATCAGCCGGTGTGGGTTTTTCAGGCTGGTGTTGGGTTCAGGGCGGAGAGTTTTTCGGAGGGTTTTTTACCTCAGGCGGGTCGACCCAAGAAACATATTAAGCATTTAATGAGCCTCGGGGAGGCAATCTCAGTCTTTATATATATAGTATAATATGCATAGTTTGTCAGTAGCTATGTATGCCCAAATCTATATTTTAACAATTTTGATGTCAATGTTTGCTTGACCTAGTCTCGAGTTTTAACATTCAGGGTGCGTTTGGTACGTTAAAAGAAATCGCTATCGATATGGAAATGATTAGAGGATGGAATGAGAAGAAGGATATCATACTCATTATTGTTGTTTGTTTTGATGGTATGGTTTGAGCAATAAATTTTCATAAGATGGACTCATTTATTTCTAGGTATATTAAACAAAATATTAGACAAATTCAAAGTTTACTTATATTTTTGTGGTGAAGAAAAATAGATGGAAGAGGGACCCACGAGAATGGCAAGGAAACCTACATTTACTCACTAGAATGAGTATATGGGTTTAAATTTATATGTTGATTATCATAGTAGTCAACCAAACACTTACAATGACTTTCATTGTCATTTCATGATTCCGATATCCGTCAACCAAACACATCCTCAATGTTATACAATTAAGTAAGACTTTTCTGCACTCACAACAAGCGCTAGTAGCATTGATAAATAAGCATAAAGGCTCATTTTTGTTACTTATGGATAACCATGGCTTCTACCGACTAATACATGTGTGCATACATAGACCACGTAAAGCCCTCCTCATTTGGAAGGTTGGCTTTAGTCACGACATGGTTGTTTGCACTAAATAAAAATTGAGCTCGAAACCCTTTTTTACTGATGATAATTGTTAACATTATGATTCATAAATATAACTAAAATCCGGAGGTCGGGGGAATAAAACTAGTGTTTAGCCATTTCTAGAGAGAGAGAGCATAGAGAGAAAGGAAAAAGGTGTGTATTAGCTTAAGAAATGGAAAATACACACACTTGTTATGAAGCCTCACATCTCCTTAGGAGTAAGAAGGTGGTATTTATAGCCCAGACTAAGCTAAACTATGCTAACATGTCATTATTAGTCCCTGCGTGTGTGGCTATATAATCTAAATGTAATTCCGTAAATGTCGCTCACATTTTAAGGCTAACAATCTTCCCCCAATGTGGTGACATACAAAATTACTTACAATGTCCCTAACAAGTACAGAAACAACAAAAATAAAGTCTTCGAAGGCACTTCCAATGTTGAGGATGTTTTTCTTATCTTTTGTCTTCATACATGTACCCCAGCTTGAATCCTCTTTGTCTTTGGTTGTTGTTGGAACAATGTAATAAGTATGAATTGGATTAACTTCCCCCCAATTCACACAACATGTCTTGAAAAGCTTTCTTCATAGACTTCTTTTTGGCGAAGTTTCTGAATCA
Organism: Tanacetum coccineum; assembly: GCA_026074375.1. Classification (NCBI taxonomy): domain Eukaryota; kingdom Viridiplantae; phylum Streptophyta; class Magnoliopsida; order Asterales; family Asteraceae; genus Tanacetum; species Tanacetum coccineum. The sequence continues at coordinate 1,874 of BQNB010095212.1, forward strand.
GCTTCTTCCCAAACCAATAATCCTATCTTGAGCATATTCGAAACTTTAATGAAACTTTTACGATCTTCTATCTTTGTCATTTAAGTGCACAACGAAATTTTGTAGAGGAAGAAGTAAATCACACCAAGTACTGCTGCTTCTTGTCATTAGCTTGGTGATTATCCGTTTGAGGGAACATATAAGAAATCAACATCAAATCTTCTCACGTATGCAGAATACTTCACATAAACCAAATCAGTGAAGTAGAAATCATAGTACCCAGTACGAATCTACAAAACTAATATTTTCATTGACCCGTAAAATCACACCATGTACACGATTCTTACCCCATGATGGATACGATATCTCGGAAGCATCATTGTCGTGTACGTTCATATACTCGAGATGATCATGTCTTAAGAAAAAATAAAAGTTTTGAATGTCGTTGAGGAACTTTGAAAATTTTGCTAAGACTGTGAAGTACTATTGTCGTTCAATAGCTTCAATTTATCCCATGAGAATCAACTGTTGATCACATCTCTACTCTTTTAATCCCTCTGACTAACTTTACCAACTTCAATTCTGTCGGCTCTTTGTAGTTATTACTAATGGAGTAAACCTGCTATACCAAACTTGAAACTGAAGTACAATCCCCCAAATTTGTGACTTAATCTTGCAATGTAGTGACTGAAGAACACTATCCACATCTGCATATGCGTGTGACCCTGAGCACTACAACTTAACTCCTTTAAGTGATAGCTATTGATGTGTGTTTTACAAGCTTTAAATTTATAATACTAGAAATACCGATTTTGACTAAAAACACAACACGGGAAAGTATATCTTTTTGTGTATAGTATAGCCTAGGTAAGTCTAGGTCGTTTAACGAGATTCGTAGCAATTCACAGAATATATATCAAGTAACAAAGCTAAATGATTCTCACGTATCAATTAGCCAAAACGTGTGTGTAAAGCAGAGCAACAAACAAGTTACAATATAGATGTAACAAGTGTTTATACCGATTAATAACAATAATTCTTTTTGACCTTTAGACTTTGTTATAACGAATATATTAAGTGAATGATAAAACACAGGTTCATAAGTATCCTTTCGACCTATATACTTAATAAAATCACGTTTCACTAATTCCATGAACACATATCGAAATAAGTCAGCAAAATTACAAACATAATAAAACTTAGAAACATCATCAATATTATTAGTAAAGAAATGTACCAAATCCCATTATGCGAGTAATAAGAGTACAAATATCTAAAACCAATAATTCGACTACAACGAGCACCAATCCCATAACTCAATGCTTCCATATACAACCAATACCCAACCCTTTTGAAATACCCTGAGGATATGTCACGTACCCACTGGAAATCAAGATCTCGTTGCCAAATAGTGTGTTTGGAAACGGGTTTAGTATAGTGACTTAGGAGGATTTGGGGTGAATCCTTTAAGTATCAAGTGTTGTGTGATCTTAGGTACTAGAAATGAAAGGTTAAGGTCTGGAAAACGTGTAGTGACAGTAAGAATTCATAGATAAGAGTGGCGGTGGTCGTATGGTGGTAAGTGATGGATTAAAGGCGTGTTTGGATCATAGGATCCAAGGATCCTCACCACTTGTTCCTCATCTCTAATGATAATCTATGAGTTCTTGTGACTTAGGAGGTATTATATAATGTTTTATCATCTTGGGGAACAAGTTGAGGGAGTACATGATCGGTTTGTAAGAGTTAATAGCTTATTTAGTGCATCAGATGTGAAGTGTGGCGCACAATTTGGTAAGTACGCCATACTTCAGGCTGGTGAAAAGTGCGTCGCACAATTTGGTAAGTACGACATACTTGTGCATTTTCAACTCTTTGACCAAAAATCAAATTTGTAGATAACTGTTTTCTCTTTCCGTGGCCGCTTGAATCAACTCAATCGTAGTTCGTATGATCAAGTTATGGCCAAAACAGTAAAGGTGTGTCGGGAGGTCTTGAACTTGAGTTTTCATCTTCGTTTGAGCTCCAAATCTTCGTGTTTTCTTTCGTTTCCTCCACGACACATACCTAGAACCTACGATATAACGCATATAGAAATATGTATAAAATGCACATTATCAGCTATACATTATGAGTACTACAATGTAACTCCTTAAATCAGGTATAACCAGATAGATGAGTCTTAATCTGATTCCTTAATGTTCAAACAAGTCATCAATCGATACAGGGATTTGAAGAAACGGGGTAGAAAGTAGAAGGAAGGCTCGATGATGAAATAAGTACACTCCTTCGTGAAATCCCACTTCAATCTCAAATAAGTGATAACAAATCAACCCCGTAGTCACTTTGTCATTTAAGAACCCAGATACTAGCCGTTTGATGTTTGAGTGAATCTTATGAAGGATCGTTTTAAGTGTGATGTATTGTATTTGATTTGTTGTTGTTGTAATCGTTGTTATGATTTGATTGTTAACGGAGGACAAACGGTGAAAATTAATTTGTCGTTAAAGGACATGTGTTGTCTTGTTAACTGTCGTTAAGAATATGGGTTAACAAGGACTAACAGTGAAACATTTTGATTGTTAAGGGTTAATGGTAAAAGATATAACCGCTGTTAAGTATACCATAACCAAGGACTAACGATGCAATAAAGTTTCCCCGAAGTAAATCATGTCTATGGCTTGTAATCTTACCCAAACCATAATCCCACTCGGTATAGACCGTTTTGACTCGTTTTGTGACTCAGCAGGACTTGGTAATAACAAACACGCATGTTTTTGACACTAAATTCTCGCAAGATGAGACACTCAAGCCTTGAACCTGATTTTCGCAAGTATGTTCGTCCCATTCTCGCTAGAACTGAAACACACAAGTCTTAAACCATTCTCTCAAGATGTTTGCTCCATTCTCGCATGTTTTGTATTCCATTCTCGCAGCATTTTCATTCCATTCTCGCATAGGAAGTGAACAAAGTCGCAAGTTGTCCAAACTGATACAACCATTTTCGCAGGATCCTTTATCGCAAGTATTTCATCAAACTCGCAAGCATTCTCGCTAAATTAGGTCATTTATGCTCGCAGGATCATTCTCGCATGTACTATTCTCACAGGTTCATCAAACTCGTAGTTTTTTCCTAAAAACTTACTAGCTTTATTGTCCTTGTGTCCTTTTGGTACTATTCTCGCTAGATTTCAAACACAAAACGCGCCCTTTTAATCTATTAAACAATGATTTTAACACATCAAGATTCAAACTTTATGCTAGATTTTTTTTTCTAAACCCTTAAATGTAACAAAAAAACACACGCCTTAAATCATTTTGACACTAAAAATATAGAAATGTGCGTTTTTTTATGTTTTTGAGCCGTATGGTTTAGAAACTCTCACACCCCGACAAAGGCGTAAACACAGGTATGCGACAGGAATGATCAATCATAACACAAGATACAAAATAGAGAAGTTCTAAAATGCATTAATGAAATAGTGTCATGGAGATCATCCACCTCATGTACAAACTTGAGTGAAATCCCAACAAGAACACATCACATAGTCACTTACAAAACCAAATGCCCACGCAGGGGTCCAAAAAATCTTAAACATCAATCCTCAAGAAAACAAATCCATAACATACTTCCAAAGAAAAACCTATTAAACATGATCCATACAGGATACACTTAAAGTTTGCTATCACGCATCTCAACCTTAACGATCATTCTCTTCACCTAAAAATGATACTCGAAAACGTCAACAATAATGTTGGTGAGCTCGTAGGTTTGAAGGAAACCCAGTCGTTGTGCCAATACTTCAAACAGTTGGACAATTGTGCAATATGACAGTGAATATATGCAAACAATCACAACCCATGACTTAGCATACCCGCTAATCATGTACCAAGACCTAGCATCTCCGCTAGTCGTATCACCAACGTTTACCGCCGCTTTTGGGGTCGCAACCCCGAGGTCATACGCACCTAAAAGCCTACCAGCTGGAGCATTTACAATAGGGCAGACCCTTCACAGACATAGCAATTCCATGCTAATCACACACATTGCCATCACCTCGTGCATGCAAGAACAAATCATACCTCATAAATATTCATATAGCGTCTTAGCACATAATTGTCCCAAAAACAAACCACATTTCGCATAGTTTATAAAATCAATTCAAAACACATTTGAGTATCATTTTTTCCAAACGGAAAAGATTTAAAAAGTGAGGCTACGAGAACTCACCTCAAGCAAAGGTCTCAACTAGCCAACTCAATATCACACAAGCAAATGCAACGACGTCCGAACACGACCTAGTCCAATTAATGTTCCACTTAGATATTTATTTCCAAAGCAGTTTTCGGGTTTGATGCATAGAGGTCAGATGCGCGTTGTACGGTCGGTCGTAACATTTTCAGTGGTGTGATGGTTGACAAACTTTACTTGAAAATTATTACTTTCCAACTCATTCCGTAGTATAATATATATACTTGTACCTCGCTAATATAATAGATAAGCAGCATAGGATAACAAATACTTATACATATATATCTCGGTATTTCCATTCGGCACTCTTAGTTACTAATAATTTCTCGTTTAAGTTATTAGAAATGAAACGTTTAATTATACTAAGCAATTTAGAAAATGTTATGGGAAAAATTAGTAATTATCGTCTCTTTTAGTGACTTACTTAACTAATAAAATAATAACATTTTATTATTAAATCAAGAAATCACGTTTTGAGTAAAAACTCTAAGTAAAGACTTTTTATGAAATTTTGATATGACCCGTACGTTTATGCAACGTTTATTTCAAACAATTTTTCACAAATTCACCATTTTCCGACAAAATCCCAAAATCATATCTCGCAACGCTTATCAAAGTATATTTCCTAAAAACGACTTTCAATATCAATTTATAAGTATATTTCGCTTCAAAAAGTTCATCCCAAAACTCATTAATTCTTAACATTTTCGTTGGTGTGATGGTTGATGACTTATCTTCAAAAATAACATACTTCCAACTCATACCTTAGTGTAATACATATACTTATACCTTGCTAATATAATAGATAAGTAATAAATACTTATATATATATCTTCGGCAAATCCATTCGGTACTCTTAGTTACCATTAGTTCATCATTTAAGTTATAAGAAACGAAATGTTTAATTATACTAAGAAATTTAAAAAAGTTTCGGAAAAATATAATTTTTCGTCTTTTAGTCGACTAATTAAAATAATAATATTTTATTATTTTATTGAATATCGCGTTTTGAGTAAAAATTCTAAGTATAGACTTTTTACGAAATTTTGACATGACCCATACGTTTATACAACGTTTTCCAAGGTTTTTAAACCTTTGATCCAAACAATTTTCCTCAAATTCACTAGACAAAATGCCAAAAATCCATATTTCTCAATGCTCACCAAAACGTATTTCCCAAACGAATTTCAATATCAATTCATAAGTATGTCCCATTTTCCAAAGTTCGCCAAAACTCATAAATGACTAATTTACACTTATTAAGCTTTAAGGCCCAATAAGGATCTATTAAGGGTTTTACTTATCCAAAATATGTTTTAAGCCCGATACTAAGGCCCATTAGTACTTATAAGTCCAAATAGATAATTAATCAAAGTAAACCGGGCCACAATAAGCACTCAATAAGCCATGGCTTATTGAGGCTTATTGGGCCGTGAGCCCAATAGCCCCAAAACCAATTCCATAAGCTTAAAAATAAGCTAATAAGCTACGTATCATATTTTGTTATCACCATAAGCTATAAAAATAGTCCACAAAAATATGACATGCTAGGGTAATAACCAAAAACACTTTCCTTGTGTTCCTCAAACTTGTCGTGAGCTTATAAGCCCATAATAAGCCATTTCGAACTCAAAAATAAGCTAAATAAGTTATTATCCAAAATAAACTAATTAGCAATAAATGTTTTTCAACCATCACGACCACAATATCAAAACAAACAAAACCCCTTTTTCTTTCTTCCATTTTCAAACCCAAACCGAGACCAACAACCTTTATATTTTCTTTGTTTTTGATTTTTTTAGAAAATGAGCCGTACAACTAACATCTATGCATCATTTATCATACAAAAGTACAAGTTAAATGTAAATTTGAAAGACTTGCAAAGAGGGTTTTGAAAAGGCGAGAACGAACGCGAACCGACTACCCAAACGTAGTTTTAACCAATACCTGGACACTAGAATCAACCCAAGGCTCCCATAACTTCAAGTTCTTGACCAAGTTAAATAAAAAATGTATGGTTTGTGTAGGTGTGTGAGTTCGGACGAGACCAAGAGAGAAAAAGAAAACTTTGATCTAAAGATAAAAATAATATGTGTGTGTTTTAGATGAATACAAAAATATATGTACCATGCATAGGACCATTGGTGCTAAAAATAAGCCAACATGTCCCCTCCCTTTGTCTATAGCCGGCCATAGGATCCTAGGGGCTCGGGTGCCTTCTTTTCGTGTCGGGTTCACTTAAATCTCAAAAACCGTGATCGAAAAATATTTCCCGAAGTTACTTAGCATTTTCATTCACTTTAAAAATACTTTTCCCATAACTTAAAGTATTTACACGACTTATTTCCACATTAAACTTCCTAAAAATCATTTTGAACATTATCGGACGTGTCGGGACTCGTTTTTCGCATTTCACGCTATCCACGGGCCAAACCACCTGGAACACAATTAACATAATAATACCCTCTAAAAAGGATTATTATACACCATATAACACAAAATACCTCAATCACATAAATTCACCACTGTCAACATGGTACATGTTTTAATAAAATTGACAAAAGTTAAATAGTCAAAGGACTAAATTAGAACATTCAAAAGTCACAAAAAGGGCACGGGTTACATTCTACCCCCTTAAAAGAATTTTGCCCCCGAAATTCAACTACTACTAGCAATAAACAAATGCGGATACTTAAGTTTCATCTGGTCCTCACGTTCCCATGTGAATTCAGGTCCACGTTTCGAATTCTACCAAACCTTGACGGTGGTAATTTTACTCTTTAAGCTTCTTGAACTCTCTCTCTAAGATTTCCACGAGATCTTCCACAAAATTCAACTTAACATCTACTTGGATCTTGTTCAAGGGCACTTGCAGTGTTGGATCAGCTAAACACTTCTTAAGGTTCGACACGTGGAACGTGTCATGATCACCATTCAACTCCTCAGGTAGTCTAAGTCTATAGGCTACAAGACCTACCTTCTCAACGATCTCAAAAGGTCCAACAAATCTAGGTGTCAGTTTCCCCTTCTTCCCAAAGCGTACCACACCTTTCCAAGGCGATACTTTGAGCAAGACATAGTCACCTACACTGAACTCTAGAGGCTTCCTCTTCTTATCGGCATAACTTTTTTGGCGATCACGCGCAGCCTTAAGTCTATCTTCAATCTGCGAGATCTTCTCAGTGGTTTCTTGCACTAACTCAGGCCCTATCAACTGACCCTCTCCAACATCTGCCTACATAATTAGGAAACGACTCTTTCTACCATACAAAGCCTCAAACAGCGCACATCTCACACTAGAATTATAACTATTGTTATACGAAAACTCTACTAATGGAAGATGAACATCCTAATTTCCTTCGAAGTCTAGGATGCACGCCCTAAGCATGTCTTCCAAAGTCTGGATTGTACGCTCACTCTGATCGTCGGTCTAAGGGTGGTAAGCCGTACTCATGTCTAAACGGGTTCCTAATGCCTCTTGCATTGACTGCTAAAACCTTGACATAAATCGACTATCACGATCAGATATGATCGAGATCAACACACCATGCCTAGCAACAATCTCATTTAGATAGAGTCTAGGTAACCTATCCATCTTATAGTCCTCACGCATTGGTAGAAAATGAGAAGACTTAGTCAATCGTCCATAATGACCCAGATTGTATCATGCCCACTAATAGTCCTTGGTAACTTCGTAACAAAATCCATTGCTATCCCTTCCTATTTTCATTCAGGAATCTCAGGTTGCTGAAGCAAGCCAGACGGCCTTTGATGCTCAGCCTTAACCTTCAGACAAGTCAAACACTTACTAACATATACCGCTATATCCTTCTTTATTCCTGGCCACCAATACTTATCTCTAAGGTCATAATACATCTTATCAGCTCTTGGGTGTATAGAGTACTTTGACTTATGGGCTTCGTCCATTATCAGGGTCTCTCACATCACCCTTCAAAGGAACCCATATTCGATCTAGGTAGTACAATGCTCCATCGCTCCTACGTTCTATCATCTCATCTAGTCCTTTCTATAATCCCGCATATTCATCAGATGCCTCTTCTTGAGCCGCTAGTATCTTATCCTTGATAATCAACTGAAGGGTTACGCCGGTTACCCAATAATCACATCACTTCATTAAGATTAATACGAAAATAAGCTAGGAGGTGAGAAGATTTATAGAGAGAGAAAGTAGTGAGAGAAAGTCAAAAGAGGAAAAAAATGGAAAATGGTTGAATTCTAGCAAAGTGTGAAACATACAATGAGAACCAACACCCTCTCCATCCTTGGAGAGGGGAATTTATAGTTAAGACTAAAAGGCTTGCATGCCTTTAGTAATTCTACGGGCCGGGCTCGGGTTTACTTGGGCTTTCGCCCGATACACGTGACCGATTAGATTACAAATAAGAGCCCGTTTACCCGTCTAGCCTATTACAACGTATATTAATTTAGTGACCGAGACCTAATATAGTTATGAACGAACTTCCATTGTTCGACTCAATATTTTGAGGCTAACAATCTCCCCCGAAGTGAGTTCATTGTGACACTCCTTCGTGAGATCAATGAGATTGCTTTTGTCGTTAAGCTCTTGTGATCTTTGTCTCTGTCAACGTTGTAGGCTTGTTCCTTCATGCTTTGTAATCTTTGATCTTGAGCCTTCGTCATTGTCTTTTGACTTTGTTTTTTTTTCGTCCGAGATCTTTAAATCTTTATCCTTCCGTCTTGATCGTCTTTGCCACCTTGCGATCTTGTGTCTTGACCAACATGCTCCTCTACAGCCTTTAATCTTTACTTAGGGTCTACATGAAACCATCTCATTAATCACAGACTAAGTAAACTGTACTTCTCGCAACCAAAATTTACAACTTGAAAACTACAGCAATACAGTTTCTCTTTCATTGAAAATTCTAAGGCTAGGTCCTTGATGCACTTCATGCTATTCCCAGGTTTAGGAAATAAACCAATTTATCTTTATCTATCATAAACTTGTCTAGGTTTCGACCTACTACTCGGTTTATTAGATCATAAATATGTTTATCCTAAATCTAGATCGATTCCTTAGGTTGTTTAAGGTTAAATTACCTTAGATAAATACAAAATAACTTGTTGTAGAAACTTTGTATGTATATTAAAGTGTATGTGGAATCTACACCTTAATACCTAGAAGTATTATGAATAAAACAGTAATCTTGAACAAACAAAGATATAACTAAACGCTCCAATATTATTAGATCATAATTACGAGTATCTCTTAACCTTATACTAGGTTTACAAACTTGAAAGGCTTTTTATTAATCGACTTTGACAAACTATGAAGACTTTTTATGGCAAAACTGATGATGTCCTCAACCTAATTGCCCTAAAGGACTCCTCTTTATAGACTTAGGGAGTCTTATGTCGGGCTTCTTTAGCTTAGAATACATTTCATAAGATATCTTAAATCTTTTCTAACATAAACGTAATCTTTTAAATATATACATTATGTTAAATTCTTGTTCATAAATAATCTTCAATTACTTATCTTACAAGTATTCTTGTTCTTCCAAACAATCTTTATCTTTTAATTCGTTCTTTATCTCTTTTAAAGTAGAGGAGAATTGTCTTCTCAAACAGTTTGTAATCTTTCACCAGCAGCACTAATAAACATAAGCAGTAGTAATATTAGTACTAGCAGTACTAATATATACTAACAGTAGTAACTTGTACTAGCAGTCTTAACATTTACTACTAGTAGCACTAACTACTTAGCTTATATTTTAGTCTTACACTAAGCAATTTAACTTTAACTAACAGCCGTAAACTTTATGCTATGCAGTACTATATTATACTAATATAGTAGTAACTAGCAGTTGGTAGCATTATTACTACCAGTACTAACCTACTTAGCATAATTTCCATTATGTACCGAGACAGTAGTATGGTTGTAGTAAGTAAACTTCAAAGAATCCATGAAGTCTTTTAAAGTCCCAACAATCTCCTAACTGTGTTCTCTTTGAATCTTCAACGTTTTCTTCTTTTATTAAAAGTCTACATCAGACTTCAGGAAGAATGCATTCAAAACCTTTCATAGACCTTGTTTACTGCTTTTCTATAAGCTTTAGAGTTGATTAGCAATCTCATTTTGTTAATTCAGTTTTGAAGTTTCTTGTTTAGCATATTAGTGATGGTTATTGGTGTGAGGGGATATCTCTTTTCAACCAACATAAAAATGTGGAGATTGTCAAACCTTACAAAGTGGACTCCAGATGAATCAATCAACTTCCAAATGGTCACCCTGTATCCTTGTAAAATTCTCCATACATCACTCCTTTTGTCTGGTTCAAACATGACTTTCAAATCTCCCCACAACACTCTTTCAAATTCATCTTCAGGCCTTATATCACTATACTTTGTCTTGACTATCTTCCAAAGAGCCTCCAAGTCTTCTCTGTCTATTCCTTGTAGCATCCTTATCATTGAAGAATATCTCTTGGAACTTCCATCTGCTCTTATCAACTGATAATGTACCATCATACCTTCTTTATGAAGCTTGTAATCAATAATCACAGGTGGTTTGGTAGCAAGTGGTATAGCATCAATTGCTATATCTTCATCCTTTTTAATCACCAAATGCTTCTTTAGCTCAGCTTCATCATCTTCTTCAACTTCCTCAACTTCATCCGACTCTTTTTCTTCCTCCACTCTTTGTTTCTTTGAGGATTCTTGCTGTTGTTCTTTCCCTGCTCTTTTCCTTCCAAGCATCTTCTTTCTGCTGCCTTTAGCTGTCTCCTCACTACCTTCTACCTTCTTTTCTTTGCTTTCTTGTACCTCAGAACCCATAGCCACAAAGGTATTTACCCTCTTCATTTCCTTATCAAACAACTTTTGAATTTCATCAAAACTCTTTCCCTTTAGCTGTTTGTATGTGTATCCACCCATGTGCTTAAGATAAGTAGACATTTGAGTTCTCTTTTGTGCCTTGGTAGGAGGTCTGTTTCTCTTTTCTTGTGCTCTGAGTGCAGCAAAATGTTTTCTTCTTTTCTCCATCAGTTCCATAAATAGTTTTCCTTTTTCCTTCAATCTGTCATCTCTTTCTTTCTTTATTGATTGGAGTCTCTCAGCCAGCAATCTATCAGCCTCCATCATAGCTTGTGTATTTTCCCATGACTCAATCAATGCTATGTTGGCTTCTTCTTCTTGTTTCCTTGCTAGCTTTTGCTCTTCTATTAATTCAGCATCCAACTTAGCTTGAATATCTCTTGCAATTTGTTCATCAAGAGCAATTTGATCTTTTCTTTTTAAAGGAACTTCAGGCTCAATCATAATACCTTTTCCTTATCTTTAGAACATTGAAGGTTGTGTCTCTTATGAACTCATGAACTTTACTTGCTCCTTTACTACTACCCATCTAGCTTGGTATTTAGTTGTGTTGTTTGTAACAGCCGTAGTAACAACTTTAAGATTAGCTGCTTTAATTGTATAGGTGTCTAAGCCAAAGTATATTTCTTCAATTGTTGTAGGAGCAACACTATCTTTACACCTAGGCAGTAGTACACCAGCAGTAGTAACTGCTTCATCATTCTTTGTACTTTACTCTTCTTTCTCAACAGTTGTAACATCCACAAACACCTCATCATCATCCAGAACTCTAGTATCAAACATCAAGTCATCATCCTCCCTTTCTTGAGTTTCATTAACTAGAGTTACCTCAGCATCTGCATCATTATCTTCAATGCTCCTCCCCTGTTTGGATGCATCTTCAGGATCACCCAAACTTTCCTAATCTTCAGAGGATTCAACTCTCCTAGACATACCAACTTTCTTGAGTCTCTTCAAACTTGTAGGTCTTGACTTGTTCCTCCTTTCCAACCTCTGGATCCTCTTCTTCAAAGCAACAATCTCCTTTGCTTAAGCATCCTTTGCTTTTTCTAAATCAAGAACATGTGTTTACAATTTGGTACATAAAACCATCAAATCAGTTAGTTGCATGCTATCCTCACTACTAGGTTGTGGATCATTGGAAGGTGTGGGTATACTTTCCTCATGCTCTGTCTCATCTTGAGGAACCTCTATCTCCTGTCTCGAAGCTTTTTAGATGTTTGTTTCTTCTTGGGTTGAGAGGATGTAGATGGTTGATCAAGAATAGGTATTTGAGTGGAATCAGTTAGATGATCTGAATCCTTACCCACTTCTTCAGAAGCTTGAACCATCATAGTATCAAATAAGGGTGTTATTCTCCCAGAAAAATCCTTTCCAGCTCTCTTCATATTAGCAAAAACTTTCTTTGTGTGAAAGGGATTAACAAAAATCTTCTTATGAGCTGGCATATTTCCAAGTTGTTGATTAATAAAAACTTGTAGAAAACGTAGATACATCAAGAATTTGACTCCTTCATCTAAGTGTTTCACCATAGCATCAAAGATGTACTTAGACAGATTAAACTTTTGATTTGTTGTCAAGCATATTATCAAAGAAGCCATTGAACTACTGAACTCATTCCATGCATTGGATTTAGCACTTAGGCATTGTGTAATAGTGTGAATGAAATACTTCCACTGTGGAGAGAAAAAGGCTTTATAAAAAGTAAGCTTTTGAGAAGGCTTTTTCATACCCCATACGTGCCAGTTGTTCAAAAATAGTAGCAGTTGGAAGACAATCAGTACCTTCTGAATCATCTAAGTGAAGATCTTTCCTAATGCTTGACTCCGTAACAATAACCCTCTTCTTATCAACTAGGGCTTGTAACTGACGCACTCCGTTAACTGTCTGTACCTTGGCAGTCACCCAAAATTGTTCAATACAAGATGTGTAGATGATTGGATTGACTGTTAAAGCATAATGAACAGAACTTGCTTTCAGAAAATCAATTATCTCTGCAAACCCATCACGTTCTATGGGTTTTTCCAAGAACGCTACCGCATTGTGCATTTCAGCAAACTTAGGGCTTAACATAATGATGATTTGGATGATCAACGATGAAAATTGAGTTAGGGTTTATGGTTAGAGAGTGTTTGAATGATTGAAATCGAATAAAGAAGTAAATGAAACCCTTAATCAGAGTATTTATAAAATCACCCTCAGCAGCAGAAACTTGATCTGGCAGCATTAACATATGCTTAACAGCATAAACAAATACGGGCAACACTAATTTAAGCCTAACATCATTAACTTAAGCTTAGCAGCATTAAGTTGAAGATGAGCAGCATTAAGAATAATACACCAGTAATCATTCAAATTTTATTCCAATAAGCAACTTTCATCATCAAATTTGATTCACACAAACTCTCTTTCTGTTTTTATGCTCACATTATCTCTCAATTCTTTTTGCTCCTCACATAATCACTCATTTTGTTTTTTTTCATGAACAAACATCTCTCTTTCTATTTTTAAGCTCACATAATCTCTCATTTCTTTTGGCTTACCAAAACACTCTTTCTGTTTTTATATGACAGGTGTGTATAAAATTCCATCAATTCTAATAGTTTCATACTGTCCTCCCCACTTCCAAGTGTGTAACCTCTTGAGAGAGGTGGATCATTAGACTATTTAGATGTAATCTCAAACCTAGTTTGAGCATCCACATCCCCCAATATGGTATTTTAGCGTCTGGGACCACTATCTGAACCAATTCCCTAAGGAGTTGATCCAATAAGTGTTGCTATAGATTAGGTCTTATTTGATGTTACCACTGTCCTGCTCTGCTTCTTAGCTAGAAGCAGTAGTGGCAGCCCTTTCCATTCTGTCACCCAACTCCTTATGGACAGCCTCATCACCAACCTTTGTCAGGGGGACCACTAGACTAAGGTATCTTTGTGTCCCGACCTCTTTTGATATGCCTAGATGTTTTTGATTCTTTTGAACATACTTATGATATAACACATCCTTTCATCCATTCTTTTTTGTTGTATTAATAAGGAGCCTCCCCTCAAACAATGCTTTAAGAGATAAGAATTTGGTCAAACAGTTGTAACTTTGGTGCCCATGTTATCTCAACAGCATTAACTTTTGCCAGGCGGTAGTAATTTTCTGCCTAGCAGTATTAACTGAAGTCTATCATTATTAACTCTGACTTCAATAATTATACAACAACATGCCTCTATTCATCACAAGCACACTAGAAAAGACTAGATAGACATGAGGATCCATATTTATGCATAACCCATGAATAAAAGTTAAAAATTGTGAACCAAGATCATTAACTTTCTTCTTCAAACATTACTTCAAAGATGAAGCATTCAACATCAAATCTTCAATATGCTTTACCCGCAGATGTTAGTTCATAGCCAAAAATACAAAATCTAAAGTATTTTCTTCTTGACAGCATTAAATATGACTAACAGTTTTAACAAATAGTCCTAAGTATACTCAGCAGTACTAAGTAAGAAACCTAACAGTATTAATCCTTTACAAAACTTTTACAAAAACATAAAGAGATATAGACATTTAAGGATTTAGCATTCCAATACTTGAGACCAAGTACTAAAATCTGCCTGCATCAAAACCTTTTGTAAGAAGATCTGCAACATTATAATCAGTATGAATTTTAACCATTTGTATTAACTTTTTAGCATTGCAGTCTCTTATAAAATGATGCCTAATCTCTATATGTTTTGTTTTAGAATGTTGAACAGGATTTTCAATAATACAGATAGTATTGTTATTGTCAATATTAATGGCAGTATTCATAAAATTATACCCATAATCTAACAATTGGTTTTGAATCCTGAGTACTTGTCTACAACAACTAGCTGCAGCCACATATTCAGCTTCAGTTGTAGAAGTGGCAACCACAGTTTGCTTCTTACACTGCCAAGATATCAACTTGTTTCCCAAAAACTAACATCCTCCAGTTATAGACTTCCTATCTTGAGTTGCTCTAGCATAGTCACTATTAGTGTAAGCAACCAGTTCAAAGAGAGAATCCCTGGAATACCAAAGGCCTAAAGTTGGCTTGCCTTTCAAGTATCTAAAAATTATCTTGACTGCTAATAGATGGGATGTCTTTGGAGTAACTTGAAATCTGGCACATGCACATACTGCAAACATAATATATGGCCTAGATGCTGTGAGTGTTGGGAATTATATTTGAGTTAATAAGACAAAATACGAATGAAACAAGATGGAAACAAAAGAACCAAAGTCGTCATTGTGGGATTCTACAAGATGTAGAAGAAAATAAATATTTGGTCAAAAAGATATAAAGATGAAGAGATAAATATGAATAATTAATTGATTCTCTCATTAATATCTTTTAATTAGTTTTCATATAAGTCTTGACTCCTTATGCTATAAAAGAAGGTCCATGCATATTGTTTTAAGCATCCAGAAAAGTATGTGTTCATCATATGAGAGTCGACTAGATATAAAAGTGTGTGTGTACACGTTTGTATAATTAGTGTAGATGTCTAGAGTTTAGCCTCAATGATCTTTGATCCCTGTTACTAGTTAGAGTAACCGATCTATTCTGATCAAATATTATTTGGGGTTGTGTTGATTAATAAAGAAAAACCTTGAAGGAACTTTGATTTGTGTTTATTATTTCCGTTGTGAAATTTATATCATTGTTACTATATTATCCTATATGAGGTCTAAACAACCTCGAGCTTAAACGATCAAAGAACCTATTACGTGTTTTAGGTTTCCACAACTTCCAAACCATATATATTATTCAAAGTTTCAAACAATACCCCACGTCAAACTAATTTTCAATACATAGCATAACAAATCGAAATTAAGCAATCACCATTTGGTCTTGTATCAAGTATCGTAAGAACCGTGATCGCCATTGTTGCAGATCGTGCTGTTGCAAGCATTGTGGACGATCCTTTGGAAACCTGGCTTGCCATTATGTTGTTATGCTTTGACTTGTCGTTGTGGAAGTTACACTTGGAGTTGTCATGATGAATGATTAAAGAATTATGAAGTGAAAAATGATTGAAGGATCTTAAGTGTTATGAGGTGTTGATTGGATTGTGGTTTTAATTGAAAGTAATTAATTTCCACGGGATTTTACAAGTCAAAGATTTAAACCGAGAAATTAGTTCTTTCGCGGGCTTTTTACCAAAATCGAGAGATAAACGTTAAAAAGATATTGTTGTGTTAAAGTTTGTTGATTATGTGTCCTTGTAGTCCAAATTAAAGTCCAAAGTCCTTGTATTTAGTCCATGAAGTTTGTTTGTCTTGATGTGATGTTTTGATTAAGCGGTGATTAATATATATTCCCAAATTCGGTCAAATACCACCTGATGCGCGGATCGAAATTTTTTTCGGGAAATTAGTGTTTCAAAACATGTGTTTTCAATGGACAAAACGCAATGACTTTAGTCAAAACGCAAGAGTTCTTGGTCAAAACGCAACACTTGATCAAAACGCAACACTTGATCAAAACGCAACAATTGATCAAAACGCAACGTGTCTACTCAAAACGCAACGTCTACTCAAAACGCAACGTGTCTACTCAAAACGCAACGTCTACTCAAAACGCAACGTGTCTACTCAAAACGCAACACTTCTTGGACACAAAACGCAATGGATAAAAAATTTGGGCAGAGTAACGTTTTAGTCAAAACGCAATGATAATCTTCAAAACGCAACCTGTGGAGACAAAACGCAATGGTCAAAACGCAGTGACTCAAAACGCAGTGACTCAAAACGCAGTGACTCAAAACGCAATGTCTCGATACTCAAAACGCAACCAAGAAA
Organism: Tanacetum coccineum; assembly: GCA_026074375.1. Lineage (NCBI taxonomy): Eukaryota > Viridiplantae > Streptophyta > Magnoliopsida > Asterales > Asteraceae > Tanacetum > Tanacetum coccineum. The sequence continues at coordinate 18,783 of BQNB010095212.1, forward strand.
TTTTGTTCAAAAACGCAAATCAAGAACTTTGTCAAAAACGCAGTGACGAAAAAAAAAACTTTCAAAAACTTGCTCGATTTTACCTCCTTTTTGCACGAAATGAATTGTAGAACCTCACTTAACGATTACAAGGGTTTTGTTTTTTAAGCAACAAAGGTACACAACTTTAACACTCTTAACACGAAATCTCAAATCAAAACCGTTGGTTTTTTGCTTGTTTTATATTTCGAACCAAACAAACTAAATGATACACGAAATTCGAATGTTTTAACACGATATCAAACACGAAAAACACTCCGAGGCTCTGGTACCAATGTCGGTAACCCTTTTCACATCACTTCAAGGAGATGAACAAGAAAAATTAGGAGAATGTAGATGAGAGAATTAGAGACGAGAAAGTTAGAGAGAAAAATGGAAGGGGATGATTAACTTGAAATGTTACAAAGAACCAACCACCTCACTTCCTTGGTGAGGTGTATTTATAGGCTGGCATGCCTTTGGTAATTTACGGGCGGCCGGGCCTCGGTTTTACTTGGGCTTGCCGATACACGGATCGATTAGGACTTACATTTAAGAGCCCGTTCACCCGAATCGTAGCCTATTACAACGATAATTATTTAATGGGATGGACCTAGTATGGTCATGAACGAACTTCCATCTTTTTTTTTTGTCCTATGTTCGACTCATTATTTTGAGGCTACATTTTTACTGATCTGAATGTCTTGTCTTATTCTCCTAATTTTAAGTTGCCTGATGAAAATCAGATACTTCTTAAAATTCCTAGAAAGGATAATATGTACAATTTTGATATGAAGAACATTGTTCCTAAAGAGAGCTTGCCTTGTCTTATTGCAAAGGCTACATTGGATGAATCAATGCTTTGGCATAGGAAGCTTGGTCATATAAATTTTAAAAACATAAATAAGCTTGTCAAGGATAATCTTGTAAGAGATTGCTCCTACAAAACATTTTGAAAATGTCCAAACCTTGTGTTGCTGTCTTTACAAGGGAAGAACACAGAGCTTCTTGTAAGTCTTAAAGTTCTAAATCCCATTACTAAGCCTTGGTTTCGCTACATTGGATCTTGTTTGGTCCATCCTTTGTGTGTAGTTTAATGCATAAGAAAGTTTGCTTAGTAGAAGTAGTTACTGATGATTATAGTAGGTTTACATGGGTTTTCTTTTTAACAACTAAGGATGAAACCAGTGAGATTCTTAAGAACTTTATCAAAGAAATAGAAAACCTAGCGGATAAAAATGTGAAAATAATCAAAAAGTATAATGAACAGAGTTAAGGTTTAAGAACCCAAGTTATGAGATTTTGCAGAAAAAAACAAGGTATTAAGATGCGATCTAGGTTGTAGCAGGACTCTCCTCAGCAAAATGGTGTAGCTGAGAGGAGGAATAGGACACTAATTGAGGCTGCTAGAATAATGTTAGCTGACTCTAAGTTACCTGCCACATTTTGGGCTGAAGCAGTTTCGACTGCTTGCTATGATAGGATTAGGGTCTTAGTAGTCAAGCCTCATACAATGACACCTTATGAACTTTTTAGAGGTTTTAAACCAGCTCTAAGTTTTATGAGACCATTTGGTTGTCATGTGTACTATCTTAATACTTTTAAGCCAGTCTAGGCAAGTTTGATGGCAAAGTGATGGGAGATTTCTTTGTTGGATAATTCTTTGTAGTAAAGCTTTAGGTATTACAACACTAGAACCAGGAGGTTGTAGAAAATTTTGCCATTATTAGGTTTTCGAGAATAAGCCTATGATAGAAGGGATGATACAAAATGGCTGTTTGATATTGATTCTCTAACCCAATCTATGAACTATGTGCCAGTTACTGCAGGTACAATTACTAATGACTCTGCAAGTACATCAGAAGAAATCAGTCAAGATTGCATTGTGATGCCAATTTGGAAAAATACTTCATACATTGATTCACCTACCAAGGATGGTGGAAAATGGTTGAACCAAAACTGTGATGATGCTCAAGAGCAGGTTGAAATAGTCCAAATAGCGAATGTTGAGCAAGATAAAGTTTGAAGGTTGATAGCAGTACTAAGATGTTAATGCTATCTGACAACCTGTTAATACTGTCTGAGGGTCCGGATGTTAATATGGTTAGCCTTAAACTTAATGCTGTTGGTTCATTAGTTAATACTGCTAGTTCAAATAAACAAGATAGCCCTAAAGACATGTTCACTATAGGAGCTAGTCATACACTTGAAGCCACTCATATTGAGTTCTTCAGTGATGAAGATGAACTAGAAGTTGATTTGGGGAACATCAAAAATTCCTATACAGTTCCAACCACTCCCAATACAAGAATTCATAAGGATCACCCAATTGATATGTGATTAGTGATGTGAAGTCATCTGTTCAGATAAGAAGAATGACAATACCTACTTCTAAACAAGGATTTCTTAGTGATGTGTATCAACATAAAACACATGATTTTTTTTTTAACCCTGACTATTGTTTATCTGCTTGTTTCCTCTATAAGATTGAAACCAACAAGCATTGCTAAGCTCTATATGATTCATCCTGTGGTGGACGCAAGCAGGAAGAAAGAACTTCCGCAATTCAACTGTACAGGTTTGGGATACTGTGGATTTGCCTAGTGGGTTAGGAGGGCCATTGGAAAAATGGGTCTTCAGAAACAAGCAAGTATGAAAGGGGGGATTATGAATTAGGAATAAAGCCAAGGTTAGTTGACAGGGTCGTAGACAAAGAAAAGGTATTGATTATGGGAAGAAGTTAATTTTGCTCCTGTGGCAAGAATTGAGGCAAAAAGATTATTTTTGCCTATGTTCTTTTATGGGTTTTTCTGGTATATCAAATGGATGTAAAGTGTGCTTTCTTATATGGAACTATTGAGGAAGAAGTCTATGTTACTCAACCACCAGGATTTAAAGATCCTGACTATCCAGGCAAAGTTTACAAGGTGGTCAAGGTACTTTATGGTTTGCATCAAGCACAAAGAAGCCATGGTATGAATCTTGGCTAACTATTTGTGGGCAGGGTTTAAAGAGCAAGATAGATCAGACATTATTTATCAAGAAGCAAAAAGGAGATATTTTGCTTGTACAGGTCTATGTTGATGACATTATCTTTGGTTCTACAAACAAGGAGTTATGTACTGAATTTGAGAAGCTCATGAAAGATAAGTTTTAGATGAGTTCTATGGGAGAACTTACTCTCTTTCTAGGATTACAAGTACAACAGAAGGAAGATGGAATTATTTATCAGTCAGGTACAATATGTAGCTGAGATTTTTGAGAAATTTAACTACCCTGATGTGAAGTCTACTTCAACTCTAGTTGATTTGGAAAAGCCATTAGTCAAAGATGGTGATGCTGATGATGTTGATGTATATCTCTATAGATCTATGATTAGGTCTTTGATGTATCTCACAACATCTAGGCCATGTGGCTCTCGATCTAGGATCTACAAGGTTTGTTGATGTCGTGCTATAAAGGAAAAAAGAAGGTATGGTTTTCTGTTTTGGAAGTTATGGGCTATTTTGGTGATTTTGGGTTTTTGCGACACTTTTAAAGTGTTGTCTTTATACTTAAAAAAAAGACGATTATGATTACTGTTTTTTTTGAGAAGTCGCATATAGCAAAGGAATACATCAGGTATTAGGATGTTGTTTGGTTTCGTGATTGCTTTTGTGCATATGTTGGATCCTTTGAAGTTTAAGGTTTCACATTGCTGCTACTATGTTAAATCTATGTTCAAAGACAGGATTGGCAGATCTTTGTTCAGTCGGAAGAATGATGAACAGCTCGTCATATGCTTAAATTATATCAGGTTACTGATTTCGGTTTTATACAGCTGGAAGCATAAAAGATTCAAAGAATTCTGATGGTTTGAGGGTTTTAAACAGCATTAATAAATACTGCTGTTGCTATGGAGAAGAAACCCTAATGAAAAGACTTAGCTGGTGTTCGTGTTGAATATATAGGTCGTGATGATACTGGTTTGATTATAAATTCGTTCTTATCATTATGATTCTGGTAACAAGTAGATTAGGATATGAAGATCAAGTTACTGATATAGATGTTGACAGTTTAGTTATGGGATTTGATCCGAATTTAAAGATGGGCTTGGTCTTAACAAAAAGGATGCAAATGTTTTTTGTTATTGCGTATAATCTTTTTCAACAAGTAGTACTAAGTCCTAAGTTTAACAGTTTGTACTGGCTTATCTATATGTTAGTTACTGCTCGTCACAGGTTTATTGATTAATGCTGCATGGATAACGTAATTAGTATTGATGGGCTCCATTGGGCTCGAACCCACGTTAGTACTGTTTGCTTGTTTATGGTTTACATTCTGCTAGATTTATTGAGAGTGGTTAATACTGTTGGGATCTAATAAGTTTATGCTGTTGTAATCATTGGAAGATAGTATTGCTAGCATTTAGATTAAAGAAAATTAATACTGCCAGTTGTGTATTAGTACTGCTTGTTTACTTCGTTTATACTGCCAGCTATGAGATTGTACTGCTAGTATCGACAGATATCAGACAGCACACACGTATGGGATATCGGACAACACAAGCAGTTTAAACTTTTTGGTTTATGATTTGGTTTTCGAATTAGAACAGGTTGGTTCCAACACACACACAAGATGCTTCGTTTAAGGGGAAGCTAACGGATTGATTTTAGTTTAAATGTTTAATGGCTCTTATTTTTTGGATTTATTCAAGATGTGGTTACGAAGAAGGTTGTTTATTACCTATTTGAAGATGAAGTGGAATTATTTGGGTTTGTGTTTTATCATATCTTAAAGTAGGTGTTACACTTGGAAGTTAAACATGTTTCATGTTAGAAATATGATGTGATGGAGAATTGACAAATCTGGCATAAGGTTTCTGTGTGATTTTTCTTATGGTGGCTCATATGCTCACCATTTACTATCACTTTGGTTTTTGTGTCTAATAGAAGGATGAGGATAAATTGTCAAGAGATGGGTTCTTTCCCATATACAATCGGGTTTGGGGTATCTGTTTCGAGAGTCACGTGGATAGTGCAAGATATAAGACACAAGTTTGGGTTGTTCTACTTCAGCATCAAGTTCGTTATACTTAGTTTTCTTCATCAGTAATCATTACATAAAGCTTACAGAATTGAAGATTTAAGAAATGGTTAACATATGGGTTTTAGGGAAAGCTTAATGTTAAAATGTTTAACCATTTATATGCTACATGAGGTAAAGTTTTTACTACTGCTAGCCTTTGTTACTACTGCTAGTGTAAGTTTCTACTGCTCAAGTTCATTTTTCTTAAGGTACGTAATGGAGGGCAATTTGGGTCTTTGGAATACTTGGATTAAAATTGTAATATTGGTTCTTAGTTGTGAAGATCAAAGTTGCATACTTTAGTCTCCTATTTGATATTTACAAAAAGGGGAAGAAGATTTGATGATTTGCAACTTTTAGATCCTTAGTAGCTTAAGGGGAAGTTTTCATTCGTATATTAACTTTAGGGGAAGTTTGTGCTTATTTGGTTTTGTCATTATCAACCAGGGGAAGATTGTTGGGAATTATATTTGAGTTGAAAAGACAAAACAAGAATGAAACAAGATGGAAACAAGAGGGACTTAAATGACACTTATGGAATTCTACAAGCTGGTGGAGGATATTCTACAAAAGATAAAAGATTCCAAAAGATATGATTCTTGAAGATAAAGATGAAGTTTATAAGAATTAAAAGATTTAGTTTCCTTTTAAATTATGTTTTCCCTTGTATAATCTTTATGGACTCTACTATACAAAGAGATCCCTAGATATAGTTTTTTGTGTGTCAAGATGTAAACACAAAAAAAAGTGTGTGCCAAGAAAAGTGTGTGTGTCCAATCGTAGAGATGTAGACGCCATATGTAGTTTTAGCCTCAAGGTAATCAAGGTTTTCCTTGATCCCTGTTACAGTTCATTGATGTAACCGTATTATCTTGATCAAATAATATTAGGGCTGTGGTGAATGTTTGGTAAAACCTTGTTATGATAATATTGATTCTATGTTTGAATATTCCGCCTATGTTATCATTATCCTAGATTAAAGTTCTAATCAAACTAGAGCTACAACGATCTTATGGTTTTCACAATTAGTATCAGAGCCTCGTGGCTCTCGATCTAGGATCCAACAAGGTTTATATATCGAATTTGTGATGACAAGAAGGTATGAGTTTTCTTTTTCGGTAAATTCAAATTCGGTATGAAACCCTAATTCGGTTAAAGAAGAATATATGGTTTTTGGTTCCATGATTCATGCTTTTGTGTAATTGAATACATCAAACGGGGATCATGGTTCTTGGTGATAATCCATTCGATTGGGTGGTATAGATGTGTGGATCAGTTTGTATTGAATAAACCCTTTTAGGGTTCATATGCTCATATATTTGTGGATCCACATGTCGCTCATAAATCAGAATGTTCATAAAACCTTCAACAAACCCATTAAAACCCTAATTGGTTTTTAGGGTTTTGGTATTATTGATTAAGGGTTCGTTGTTGACAGCATGTTTGGGCAAGAAGTGAACACGTACGAATTATACAGTTAGGTTTTCTTGGTTAGCAGCAGCAAGAAGATATATATAACAGCAGGTTACAGCAGCAAAGGTTGTGTGTACGTGATGAAGTATGGTGAACAACCATAATAAAAGATCTAGTTGTTTGTTGCGTGTTTAATGCAAATTGCCTTTGTATTTGCCTGGTAATGTTCGTGGATACAAGAATATAGAGAGAAGGAAGAAACCCTAATCTTTAGGGTCTTGCAACTGTATAAGATATTGATGCGTGTTCAGGAATACAGGTAATAATGTTTGTGTTTGCCTAGTAATATACGTAATAATGTATGATGGTGATATACAGGTTGTTTTTATTATATGGAGACAACGAGATCTTCTATAAAGTAAGATATGATTTGGTTTTCGAATTGGAACAGGTTGGTTCCAAAACACACACAAGAAGATTTTTGGTTATGATTTTTTTAATGTTCTTATAGGATTAAAAGGCTCGTATTTATTGGATTAATTGGTTACGAAGAGGATTATTTATCATCTATTTGACGATGAAGTGGAATTATTTGGTTTGTGTTTTATCATATCTTAAAGTGAGTGTAACACTTTAGAGATAAC
>BQNB010095213.1:4612-23657 GCA_026074375.1 Tanacetum coccineum
GTTGTTACATATTAGAACTCTCAATGAGGTGGTAAAGTATAAATCGTGCAAAAGTGTTGTTATGCGCCTCACGGTCATAACATGCGATTATTAAAAGGTGAGGTGCAAGTTGATCCAGTATGCCATTCATGTTAGTTTGACTATATGTACGACCAAATGCCCAACAAACATAAATAGCTGGATCAGGAATATGAGAACCAATACTATGTGGTCCCTTCTTATATTATAATTCAGTACATGCAAACAATAATCATGTCGATTTCATTAAAAAACTAAGCCATGTCAACTATCAAAACTTTTGGTTTTCAGGTGTAGATGAGATGAAGAACCTTTATAACAACAGGTACAATAGGCTAATACGTAAAAGTAATCCTCTACATGCGAGCCCAGCCAATGCCAAGTATCCACCATGCCATGAACCATCACCCTGCAGAGCAAATGCAATTTAATAAGTAAATCAGAGACGAACATACAACTATATGCTCAGTAGTTTCATGACAGGGGGAGTTACCGATAACAAATGACAGTGAAACAAACGATGCAACAAAGAATGCGCAAAGTAAGAATTGCCATTTCATGGCAGGGACTTACAGATAGCAACAATAAATCTACTGTAATATATCCCACTTGGATGTTTATGATTGTTTGTATAATACCTGTATGGAGACTGCGCGTGCATGTGCCAGATGCTCCATTGAACAAAGTCTCCGTAAAGTTCCAAAAACTAATCCACTACCTAAAATAAATCTACTGTAATATCATCATGGTTATGAAATACCTTGATTTTATCAGAAATCCACAATCCAACATCTTGAAGTAGTTTATTTTTGGAAGCATTCTGTGTAGTTGACGTTTTCAAGGTTTCTGCTGCAATAATTATTTCCCGGCATGTTCTACTAAAATAATAATCATGTGTGCGTTGTCTTTGAGATGTTTGTCTTCTGATTGTTATAAGGTTACCATTCAATTACCTTAGAAATAGTCGTCGCTCCCTTTTGAGTTCCATCACCTCTAATGATATAAACCTGATACAGAATCGACGAATGGTTCATTACCATATTACAGGTGACAATTTCATTTAGTTTTGTTTAAGTTTCAACTTTAACGGGTCAAATGGTCAATTATAATAACTCTGTAAAAAGGAAATGTGCAACAGATTTAAAAAAAATCAAAGATACACTAAAAAACTACGACAGATTTAACCTTAAAAAATGAGAGATACACTAAGTAACAAAAAATTGCCACATATTCATTGGTTCACATCCCTAGATATATACATATGTATCTCAAACCGTTTACTTGCAAGTGGTTCAATTTGGGTTGTGTTTTATGTCAAATGGGTCAGACAAAAAAACTTCGCTAAAAAGAGAACATGTCGAGGGGAGTGACAATGATATCGACACTTCCAAATGCAGTAAATATAGAACATAGAAACAAACAGACTCTATTCTTTACTTATTAGTACAAAACTATAAATCTATCAAGCAAACATCAGAACTTTATGCACCTATTTCACAATAGCTTCAAAGATATCTCAAATCTTAAGTACATTTCCTCCAATATGCCTACAATTTAGAGCGAAATATGGAGCTGCAACTCACATATAGAGACTGAGATTGCACAACATATAGATTCAGGCGCACTTAAAGCTTAGTTCAACCCATGTAATGGCTACATTTCCAACCTAAGGTCTAATCCATATCATCTAAGTAGCTTCTCCTCATTGAAACAATATCAACTAAACTTAAGATCGGCATCACCACATACGTTGAAATCTACCATTTCCGACGTATAATCTTTTCTTACCTTACTGATCTCCTGTGCTATAGACCGAACTTGAGAAGATACTTATTCAACTTTTCTTTGTGGCACCTTTCAACTTCAAAGTTTTTAGTGTCGGCATTTTTTTATCCCTTCGCTGTCGACCATTACTTTAGGTACATCCTCCTTAAACTGAACAATGCATTGCGATTACCTGTTAATATAGATACACATCATTATTTTCAAGCTTAAAATTAAACAATGCTACATGATAATAAAGATCTATCAAGGTTCAGGTTTTTTTTTTTTCAGTTTTGCTGTCACACCCATCTTGCCTGCCTTGTGCCACATGACAGTTTGTCCCTCCTGACTACAACATGGGTATGCACATAAATGTGTTATCAACTTTAAGAATTTATTTAGGGGTGTTTGGGATTACACTTTTTGCAGTAACAGTGTATCTAGAAATTCCGCATGTCTTTTGTAGGAACACTTACTTGATGAACTATGTTGTTTGTATTGCTCTTTCTATTCATTTCATGGACTTTTGACTTGTGTTTGTGTTTCGTACTTGCTTGATAATGCTAAGGGAACAAATTTTTGATTAGAGGTCAGATTAAAAAAGCTACTAATACATTTAGCAAGATTAACATGAACCATACATCACCACACATTCTACAAATTCTCTACATAGTAACATCTTATACAATATTTGCGATGACAATTGTACTCACTTTTTGTATTACTTTTTGATTTACTTTTTCATACACTTTGTCAATCCTAGTTTTCCTACGCAACTCAAAATGTTTTTCCATTCTCAGCATTGTTTATTATTCTACAAGATTCATTCAATATTACTCTTTTAAATTCTTAAATTTTATTTTTGTAAATAACAATTTTTCAATTAGGCACGAACTGATAAGATTCAATTATCAAGAAAGTAAATAGGCAATCACATTAGGGGTGAGCATATTGACGGAACGAGGTTCCATAAACCGAAAACCGGAACCGACAAACCCGAAACGAATTTTTGAACTGCGGTTCGGTTTGAGTTCCTCAATATGTCAAAATTTCGGTTCTCGGTCGGTTCGGTTTGGAACCGCGGTTTCTCTGTTCCAGAACCGAAGAACCGCCCGACTTCAAAAATTTATCGGATTTCTTATTATTTTTTGGTTTTTTTACATGATACTTCTAATCAATTCGTCGTGATTTTAATAGTTTAACAAAGGTTCAATAGTTTATCTTGTTTGCAACTTCATGTTTATTTTCTTCATAACAATTACATTAACACATAATTCAAAAATTCATACATTCTTGTTATTGAAAAGAGTCTCACGGCCAACACGGGGAAAGAATAGCGTCCTGGTATCAGGTAAGGTACGTAGATGTGTGAAACACATTAAGAATATTGAGTTTTTGGATGTTTTTTAGAAAGTAGCGCTTCCAATCGGGTAGAACCGAAAATACCCGAACGGAACCCGAGAACCGAAGCGGAACCGAAACATACTCTCGGTTCGGTTCTCGGTTCCTAAAATACATGTTTTTCGTTTCTCGGTTTTCTCGGTTCCGGGTCGGGTCGGTTCGGTTCGGTTCCAGAACCGCGCTCACCTCTAAATCACATACTTTGGACCAGTGCATCCTATTGTTGTTCCCAATCCACCATTAAGCTTTAGCACCACAAGCTTATCCAATAGACTCTTCATTTGTGCAGCATCTGAACCAATCAACACAATCAAATCACACACATTAAGTAAACCAAAGCATAAACGAATTAAGAAGACATATCAATTCTCCTTGCATGAAGTGCTTCTTTTGAGTAGCCGACCTTTTCTCTCCTGTTAGATGTAGAATAGTTACTTTAGCCTGAGGAAGTAGAAATTAAATGGTTAATCCAAGCATCTAAAACAAAAGTAGTAGGTTCGAGTCTCTCCGTGAGGGTTTTCCTTCAAGGTGGGAATCTGTGGGGTTCTGCCCCATAGATGCGTCGATTCGAGGCTGGCAGGGACTACCTTCTGGGTATGTACTGTGGAATCGAATCACTAATTATTATTCGAGGCTGGCACAGACTACCTTCTGGGTAAGTACTGTGGAATCAAATAACTAACTTAGTAACTGTAATAACTCGCCGTTCAAAAAAAACCAAAAGTAGCAATGAAACATATACGTAATAATTTAAGGTTTTATGTTGTATAAAAAATTAGGGTTTTATGAGTTGAATAAGGGCTTGATGATATTTACACGTAATAATTTAGGGTTTTATGTGATGAAGATTTATACAAATTAATTTACGAAAATTTTAAAACCATATATTAGAAGTAATTATTGTTTGCATGAGCTTATATATTTTAATTTGGTAGATATAATCAAAAAATCTGTTGGCATGGTGGTTATGTTGTTTTCTTAATATTGCAAACAACTCAAGTTCAAACCATGCAAAGAACCATTTTTTTAATAAAACCGAATTTTGTTTAAAAAACAAAATGACATGACAACCATGATGACGTTGCATTATGGGATGCCATGTGGAATTATATGTGGCATGCCGCAAGTTAAACTCGTGATGACATGGCATATGGATTTATGACATGGCATTATAGGATGATTAGTAGGCATTATGATATGGCATGCATCCTCTTATGTGTGTGTGTGTGTGTATAAAGTAAGGATCTAATAAAAAGATTAGTTAAAATGAGAAGAATAAGAAAAATGTAATTAAGAAGCAAAAATGTGACTCCTTTAAGGATACAAATGTAAAATCAAATTATTGTGTCCCATTTTAATAGCGGTTAACTTTGTCAACAATTAAAATTATATTTTTTTTATTGATTTGGACCGGTCGAATTCCCATGCGTGTAAAATTAACAGAGATGCAATTCTCTTTTTGATGCATCAAATATAAGGTGGAGGAGATATACGAAGACATACATGCATCTTTTTTTAGATGCATTTATGACATTTGGATGCATCTGATTGCGAATCCTTTCATTTGATCATAAAACTAATTAATCAATTTAAAAATCATGCATATCTGATAAGTGAGATTAACGCGTGCACCATTTGTGTGATGCATAAATCTCTATTTTCAATTAACGTAAGCATAATAGCCTCAATATAATCAAGAACATGACATTAGATGCATTGAATTAATAAATTAGATGTGTTTATTGTGTCTTGAATCTATCAGATGCAACACAGTTTCCTAAATGCATTTACAATCCTAATCATAAAACCTGCAAGTAAAGATGCTTTACAAATATAAAGAGATGCATTCCATTAAAGTAATACGTAGTATTAACATGCATCCATCTGTTTGACGCATCTATATGATGTTGAATTTTCATTACTAAAAAACTTGTAATCTTGTATCTTCGTATGACGCATCTATTAAAAATACATATAAAAACTGATTGCATCTTTAATGAATCTCAAGCTCGATGGTTTTACATTTTGATACAGGGTGATAAAGTTAAGAAAATGTTATCTGCAAGTTTACCGTGGTTGTAGGGATACAATGAAAACGGCCAATGTTTTATAACAAGCAAGATTACCCGCGCGTTGCTGCGGGCGTTAATTTTTCGCGCGTTGTTGCGGGACGTTATTTTTTTATTTTTATTTATTTATTTATTTTTATTTGTTTTTTCGCGCGTTTTTTTTATGTTTAATAGTGTAAGTTTATTTTTTCTTGCACGTTACTGCGGGGCGTTAATTTTTCGTGCGTTGTTGCGTGTCATTAATTCTTTTTTTTTCTTTTAATTTTGTGCGAGTTTATTTTGTCGGTCTCATATTTAATAGTGCGGGTTTACTTTTTCAGTATCGTGTTTAGTAGTTTTTTTTATGGTCTTACGCGTTGTTGCGTCGCGTTAAAATTTTATTTTTTTTATTTTTTATTTTTTTTGCGAAATTTTTTTTTTGGTCTCATGGTGTAAAATGACACTGTTTAAGTCAATTCGGAAATGTTACCGCGGGTATTTTTTTATCTGAATGCGTCGGTACTTTTATAACATTTTTTTCCTCCCTATTTTGTGCCGATAAATTTAAAAAAAAAAAAAACTAATTGGGCCGGGCCAAATTTTTGGGCTAAATTTTTTGGGCTTCTTTTTGGCCCAGCACTGTAGCACTGTAGCAGTGCTACAGTGCTTAAGATGAATAGTGCACATAAGGTAAAAAACTACGTCGTTTTAAACCTAAAATGTGTAATAGTATAATTAGTAGGACAAAATTACCCCTAAAGCTTCTTTTAAAATGATTGGCTAAAATCACTTCTTATTTTTTTTATTTTAACTAATCTTCTTGTTAGATCTTTACTTTAGGGAAGGGATTAAATGAGAAGAATAAGAAGAATTTTTAGCCACACATTTTAAATAGGAAAGATAATTTTAAAAGGAGATGTATGCATTTTATAGGTGCATCTGAAATGTGTGGTTGTGGTTTCTTCTTATCATTCTCATTATAAGTTTTCTTCTCATTTGATCCTTATATATATATATATATATATATATATATATGAATTGAGTTCAAATAAGAGATTTCTTAAAGTTTTAAAAATAAAAACCATTTAATAACTAATAGGATTAGAGCATGTGGTAATTAAATGCAATTTAATTAATACAAGAAGTTAAAATTAAAAATATAAACAAAATGGTACTATAGGTATTATGCATTTTTTTATTCTGACTAACCATAAATGCTCTATTATTTTTGTGATATTTTAACACGACGCGTCAGTTATTTTCAAGATATTATACCACGACGCATCAGTTATTTTCAATATATTGTACCACGACGCATCAGTTATTTTCAAGATATTGTACCACGACGCATCAGTAATTTTCAAGATATTGTACCACGACGCATCAGTTATTTTTGAAATATTATACCACGACGCACCAGTTATTTACGAGATATTGTACAACGACGCATCAGTTATTTTCGAGATATTGTACCACGACGTATCTGTTATTTTCGAGATATTGAACTAATAGATAGAGAAAAAAGAATGTACTAAAATACCCTTGAAGCTCTATTTAATGATCTTAATGTCACTTATTTAATATTATTCTCATTTAATATCAACTAAAAGATCCAACGGTGTAGATTGGGTCTCATTTTAATAATTTTAAAAAATCTCTCACATTAACCCTTCTCGTGTGTGTATATATATATATATATATATATATATATATATATATATATATACTAGTTACATAACCCGCCCGACGGGCGGGTTCGCAGCGAAAATTTGTTTAGATAAGAGGTGTGTGCGAGTTTGGCTTAATAACTGCGAGTGTCGAGTCTAATTGGACTGAACGGATCTAAATTGTTTAGTTATTTCCGGGTGGGTGTATTTCTATCTGTTCAATATTAAAGTGTTTTGTTCGGTCCGGGTTGGTCTGTTTTGGTCTCCTTAATATCGTGTCATTACAGTTTCAATTTTTTTTACCCGATGGGCGGGTTCGGTTCATAAAACTTACGCTATAAATGCATAAACATATACTTGTAATGGTACAGCTAATGATAATCTCTTATTGTAAGGGTTTAATGTCGGTTTCGTCATTAAAATCCTTAAGTTTCAATATAATTGAAGTCCCATAGCATCAGCCCGTTATTCCAGTGACTTAGACCGTTTTTTGGTATAATTTAAGTCTGATGTTTCATTGCAACATTTTGATATCCCAAAACATTAGTCCGTCTTTTCAAAACATCAAACATATGTTTGTTTGAAACATAAAAAATCCATCCCAATTCATAATCCATATATGCATAAATACCGGACGGGCTTTTTGAGACAATATTTGTCGTTAAGGGTGGTTAAGGATGCACTTTGGCTTGAATCTTTTTCATTTCCTCATCGATTACCGCCTGTTCGATCCGCAAGTCATGGATCAATTATGATATAGCCTTTTCAGTGGCACCTGCATGGGATAAAGATGACGCTAGGGTGGGTGTGGACTTGATTAAGGAGCTAAGGAGGTCCAATACGGGAGATGGTCACCAGTCGCGTAGCTAAGAGAGTGTAGTAAGTTCAAGAGGTGGGGTAGACTTTGGGATCAGAAGCTCAGCTATGTCTTTGGGTAGAGTTGGACTTGAGACCCGTGAGTATTCGGCTTGGAATTGTTTTAGTTGCTTGTCGATTCGTTCTTCAAGGGCCTTGAGTTTGCTTTTTGAGACTGCTGATCTGTGATTCTTTTCTTGCCTTGAGGATCTGTACATTTTTCAACTTGAACTCTCACCTAATTAAAACAACAACATAACAGATCACAACAAAATTGGACATGTAAAAGATGCATAATAAATGTTGGGAAACCTGCATACTTTCATCAGTGTAGATCGAATAGCATTAACAAGTAAATTAACCGAAATAATAACAGATAATATATAAGCAGTAAAAGAACGAGGCTCGTGTTTAACACGATTCCCTTAAAACAGATTCGCTGTCTGTTTCCTAGGGTACAACATCCAAAGCTGTTGTACAGCCGGACTCGACAACTTGCCTGAAAGATTACCGGAAAAGACGAGTGATCCTGATCGGCGATACTGCTGGAAAGACCGCTCAAAAGCTGCTGCGTATGGTGGTTATTTGGAGTTTGTTTTTCTCTGTATATAAAATGAATGAGAAAGGTTCAATATATAGGTAAACCCTATCTTGGTCAACAAGCCAAAGATAGTTGCTGAAATTCAGCCGGGTCTATCTATACACGATTTTGAAATTGTTGATATATTCAACATTTGAACCTCAAGAATATTCTGGAACCTGAACCTTATAACAAAACTGGTAGCAAAAAGATAGGCGCGTAGGCGAACCACCGGAGCTGCATTCGTGTCTGCAGGTCGCGCGGGCTCGCATGAGTTCAGTGGAACCGAACCCATCTTGGCCCAGAAATCCATTTTTTGCCCCCACAAAGGAATTTAGAGGTCACTATAAAAGGTTCCTTATAAACCCATTCCCACTTCATACTTTGGGCGATGTGGGATAGTTCTTGTTTCCCAGATTTTGTGTTCCACGTGCCTCACTTTGAGACACGATATCTCATTCATCTTAACTCCACTTTGGACATACTTTAGCTCGTTCCGAAGCTCTCATAGAGGAGAACACAAAGCCCCACTCTAATACAAAGACATATAACATCTACATATGTTAAATGGTGTCCAAAGTTTGCAAAACATCACTTTACAAAAACCATATTTTTCCAACAATAAATGCAATTCATTTTAGCAATGATACTTGAATTGAAAGTTTTCTCGTTAAACTATGAAAAAATAAATACAGATGAGTCCCAATTTTGAGTTATCCAACAAAAGGCAATACTATTTAATAAAAGGCGAAAAAAAGGTTTCATACCAACATAAGTTTATTAATCATTACTGTGAATAACTACACCAAAACACACTGCAGGGTCAAACGGGTCATACATTAAAATTGGGTCGAACGGGTCGTGGGTCTGCGGCTAGACCGTTAGGTGCGATAGGCAGAACCTCTGCCTCAAGGTAGCCACCTGAAGTAAAAAATAAAATAAAATTAATTAGAGCATGTATAGTGCTAATGACAACTGTTACAATGTGTTTTTTAGAACTCTAATGAACGAACTTGATCAAATCCAGAATGCCGAAAAGACATGGTTTCACGGAATGAAAATGACTTATACCTGTTGGAATCAAATTAATCAAGAAATCATAAGTCTTGAAAGCCAAAGGGCTGAACATGTAAATTAGATAGTTTACAACCGAATAGCGGTTAAGTTAGTTAGTTATGGTAGTTACAGTTAGTTAATTTCGGTTATGACTTTTAGTGAACAGACATGATGGTTCGATTGAACCTTGTAAACCTATAAATAGGTACCGAATGTAAACATGTATTTGTGTGGATAATAAAATTAAAGTGTGTTTATCATAAACTCCCACGCCCTGTTTAAAAACTCGAGTCACAGCACTACAAATCTTGTGCATACACCTTCCAATATGAATGTTCATGATGACTGTGATTGATCAAAACCGTAGGACGCCCACCCCCAACATGGTATCAGAGCATGATGGTTAACATGGATCGATCAATTGCAGTCCAAGTTATCGCCTATGAAGAACAAGAAAACCCGAAAAACAGAGCATGAAGAAGGATCATGGAGATGATACTGATATAGCCTTTTCAGTGGCACCTGCATGGGATAAAGATGACGCTAGGGTGGGTGTGGACTTGATTAAGGAGCTAAGGAGGTCCAATACGGAAGATGGTCGCCAGTCGCGTAGCTAAGAGAGTGTAGTAAGTTCAAGAGGTGGGGTGGACTTTGGGATCAGAAGCTCAGCTATGTCTTTGGGTAGAGTTGGACTTGAGACCCGTGAGTATTCGGCTTAGAATTGTTTTAGTTGCTTGTCGATTCGTTCTTCAAGGGCCTTGAGTTTGCTTTTTGAGACTGCTGATCTGTGATTCTTTTCTTGCCTCCATGATCTGTACATTTTCCAACTTGAACTTTCACCTAATTAAAACAACAACATAACAGATCACAACGAAATTGAACATGTAAAAGATGCATAATACATGCAATTCATTTTAGCAATGATACTTGAATTGAAAGTGTTCTCGTTAAACCATGAAAAAATAAATACAGATCAGTCCCAATTTCGAGTTATCCAACAAAAGGCAATACTATTTAATAAAAGGCGAAAAAAAGGTTTCATACCAACATAAGTTTATTAATCATTACTGTGAATAACTACACCAAAACACACTGCAGGGTCAAACGGGTCATACATTAAAATTGGGTCGAACGGGTCGTGGGTCTGCGGCTAGACCGTTAGGTGCGATAGGCAGAACCTCTGCCTCAAGGTAGCCACCTGAAGTAAAAAATAAAATAAAATTAATTAGAGCATGTATAGTGCTAATGACAACTGTTACAATGTGTTTTTTAGAACTCTAATGAACTTGATCAAATCCAGAATGCCGAAAAGACATGGTTTCACGGAATGAAAATGACTTATACCCGTGCTTGTCGACAATTCAAGATTCCATATTGATGCTGAAGTCTTTTTTATCTTTGGTGAGCTGAATAGAAACTGCAGTGGGAAACCAGTTGGCGATATCGAGAGTTTATTTAAGGTTGACCCCATTATAACCACAATCATGGTCCCATCATCATCGAGTAACAAAGCAAAAGAAGCTGTGGGTGCCAAGTCTGACCATTTGGAAGCACCTTTTGACAACCCCTATTCTTCCTACGCGACTGATGGTTTTTAACTAAAGAAACTGGATTCATCAAACTTAGGCTCATCATTCTCATATCACCAACAGCTTGACCAATAGCTCGTTGAACTATATGTGTCCTTTGAGTAACAAACATTTCATAGCTTAACGTAAGCCCATTGGACCCTTCTGGAGGTGTAATCGCGCCATGTATAAAAGTGACTATAGCAATTTTTCAGATAGTGGGGCCCAATGAAGTTGTAGGGGCCCACTTAAGTAGTAAGCGTCTTCAACAATGGAAAATTATTGTCTCTGGTCTGTGCGTCCAAGCGATCCACTTAAAGAACAATATCAGGCGGGTTCTTTGTAAATTTCTTTGCTTATGCCAAGACGCTCCTGTTATACCCTTGCTCCACTATAGAAGATTTGAGCCCGGGATGGAATAGGTCAATTGAGACCAAGATTTATGAACCTTTCATCTTCAGCATATGAAGGTGGGGGTGGACTGAAATTCATGGGTACATGATAAGTGTAGAATACACATATCTATTTATGCTTAAAATAACCCACAGGCGAAAGATGTGTGAATTTTGGAGACGGTAGGTTTAAGGCGGATGGTGGAAGTTTTGGCATAGGCACGCTAGATGGCATTCTTCCCGCTGTAGCGTTCTTTTCCATCTGACGTGGAAGACGCTAAACAACATTAGATTCTGTAAATTATGTTGCATAGCTTAAGAGAAAATGTTATACATACCTGAGCTAAGACATCTCTAACGTACGTTTGAAAAGCTTCACTTGGGTTTTGTAGTTGAGAAAATATGTCAACCTGATACAAAAATTTACAGTTTAAGTTATCACTGTGATTAACTACACTTGCTGAAATAAAAAGAAGCAATAAGATGAGCAATGCTACCTTTGGGTACAACTGAGTTAGTCGGTAGAACACAATACAAATGTAATTTAGAAGCAAGAAAGCGTGTGCTAGTGGCTTAATATTACCACTCCAGCCTGTTTTGGTCCTCTATACGAAGTGTCCCTTAGTAATTTCTTCTTGAAGGCTCCATCTATTACGTTCTTGTATTACAATACAAAACCATCTTCTTAAAAATCCTTCTGATACCAACAGGACAATATGACAAATGGAAGTCAACAGAACACCAAGCTACAAGGGTTCCTTGCAAGATACGTAAACTCATTTAGAGACCAATAGAGAAATCACGAGAAAAATCATAAACATCGAGAATAACATAATAGGAGTCTTATGGACAAAGCAACAATCTACACACCTGTATACTCATCAGTTCATGTGTCAATTCAGCAGGTAAGGACTCGCCACCACCTAAAACTGATATCGTTGATGAACCGTCAAGTCTAATCATATCAGCCAATATGGACAGACTGTAAACATGCTGCATTTATTGAAACGAATTAACAAAAATAAGCAAGATTGCTTCTAAATCCATCAATAGAGAGAGGCTAAATTTAAAAAAACAAATGAACCTGAGTATCAAGAAGTATGACCCTTTCAGAATTACACTTTCGTCCTCGTATCAAGTGAACAACTAAACATATAAAATAACAAACTTGAGTTAAATCATAATTTAAATCACCTATATTTGTTCCTTTACATGGGCTATGGTTGATTATTGATTACCTCAAATTGGTCACCAAAATTGATGACAATTGAATGCCTCATGAGTGGAACCATGGAACATCGACCCATCCAGTCAATTTCTAGATCTTATGCATATATGTGGAATGGTTCTTCTGTAGATTTTTCAAAAAAATTGTTACTGCAAACTTGATGTGTTTATGGACCATACTTAAAAGATGACACGATTATATTCTAAATTATAAACCACAATTATAGATGCACAAAAGATGATTAACCAACCTTTGAATATGCATCTTCAATATACTCAGACGAACACAAGACATGTGAAGTTAACATCATGTGGTCATCATGCAAAAACTACATCCAACCTTAAAATAAACTTGACACCATTTTGCAACATTGCGTGATTCATGTAGTATACACTTGGCTCCATGGAGATGAAACAGGGCCATTCCTTGAGTGGGGCTCACCTGAGAAACTGCTAGCCCCTTAATAATGATAACGATAGACAAAATAAAAATAAATGTACACAAGACAGATTAGACGAAGCAAAAGGGAAATGTACCTATGCGAAAATACTATTTAGTGAACCATAAAGGACGGTTTCACCTCCAACTAAAGGTTCAGATGAGTCATGTGAACCGTTCACATCAGATTTAGGTTTGGATTCACCCCACTTGAATATATTATCAGAGTGTAATGAGTACATTTTCCTTCACCAATATCGACACTTTCATCAATATGTTGTCTAAAATGTTGCCCAACCTTGTACCTGAATACGAAGTAACTTACATGAGACCAAGAAAAATATTGTGCTAAACTCATAACTATTGTGACAAGTTAGTACAAACTGTAAAGTCTGATATTCGGGTTTAACCCAACAACTACTCTACCCTGTGGTCATAGATTTTTACTAAGCGTAGTAATTTAACCTTGAAATAGTGATTTAATGGGGCCACATCTAAACCCACGAACCATGCATTGTTGCTCTAAAAAATGAACAATGTATGCTGCCCAACCAAGGTTTTAATGAGCTGGACCGATTACGGCATAGAAGTTCAAGCCCTATGGCATCTTCAAATCTTATGTCTAATGTTCCGGACTCTACAATTAGTGGTTGGAATGGTCTTCCACCAGAGATACTTATAGATTTAATTTCAGATTCATGTATATATCTTCTTCTATAGCTATTGCTTCAATAGGTCTATAGTGATAAACCAAATTTTGTATAAAAGAGTGATAAAGTCCTTGTATAGTTACTTCTTGATATGCTAAGCAAGTTTTGGACGGCTTCATTGTTCACTCTTGGTGAGGATCTCCTGAGCTCAATGGTTTGAGGGAAAGAACCAATGGTGGTGGTGGGGAGAATAGGAAGGTTAAGTTTATTTTGTTGGGCGTCCAATCTGGCACTAACATTGGTGGCACGACGGTGGTCAGAACCCCTCAAAGCAGCGGCCTGAAAAACCAAATATAATAGACCTTTTAATAAGCTAAATGTTATAATTCAGTTTTTATATTGGTAAGAAAAGACAGTTTGACTTGCAACCTTCTGGACGGCTTCATTGTTCACTCTTGGTGAGGATTTCCTTGAGGCTAGAGCAGCGACATTTGCTGCAAAGAATGCCTGAAAAAGAACATAAAGTAGCAGTCAATGTTTTGTCTTATATCTGTTCAATGGATTAATAAATAAAAATAATAATAATAAATTATATAAAAATAACTAATTGCCTCTAATTTCTTTAACAGATGTTATATAATTTGCTTCCATTAAAATTCTGTTTTTAATACCTTTATAGTATCTCGAATGTCCAGTGTGCTAGAAATTGCTCGTATCACATTTTTATCCGCATTGATTTTGGAAGGAGAGCTGACCCACCCCTTTATTAACCGCAAGATCAATTGGACAGCCCAAATTGATATCAATGAAATCCAGAGTATTCTTGTCAGCTAACTCAGGTTGTTCAATCAATCAAGTCATGTTTAAGTTATCTTTATTGTATGAAGGGCTGGAAATTTTGATCTCTGGTACATGTATAAAGGGCTGCAAATTTCATCTCTGCACATAAAAGAAATACTGACCTGAATCACTTTCAGTTACATGTGTACACGGTCTTACCATAAGAAAGTAACCATCTAAAGACATTTATCTTACCTGATATATCAAGCCTTTGCTCACAAAGCTTCTGAGTAGGTTTCGAAAACTTCACTATCCATGAGCTTTAGGTAGCAAGTGATTGAGTGCATGCCCAAGAGATATTTAACCAGCCTACTCTCAATGTTTCACTTCTGCAGACCGGGCGGGTAATGGATCGAGAGCTGCTGTTGGTGAGGACTTGGTTGCCATGACAAAATATCGTCTCTAACAGAGCCGGCACGGACGAGCCCTCGTTAAAATAAACAGAATTATCAGAATCGTATGTAGCAGCCATGAAGTTTGTTAGTTTGGAGCTTATAGTCTTAACAAAAAGAGTGTGAATTTCAGAATGAACTGCTTAAAAATTGAATGTGGGAACTTTTAAATCAATAATATATGTTATTTGATTTGTACATATCACAGATACATTGAAATTATCTGATGTTGAAAACAGATTACAATTTGTGTTCAGCTGATTGTTATGATATTGCTGCAAGTAAAAAAAGGAGACGTGTGATAATATAAATTAAAGACTTCCATGGGTATACTTAACATCCTATAAACACGTTAATTCAATGATCATTGACAAACTAATAAAACATATATCAATTAAGTAGTATACTAAGACCTACTCATGTTTTACTTATTAGATACCAAATGATCAACTAAGAATGTAAAAAAACCGAGCATAGCGCTGTAGGCAGTAATTATTAGCTCCTGTAAACCTTGGCAATTTCTTAACGCGCAATAAATGTCACCTTTCAAAGCTCTAAACATTAAAACTATTATACTACTCTTGTATATAATATAAGGCGACAGTACCATTGGATTCTTGTCGACTGCAGCAGATCCTCGTCTTGGCATTGCAACAGCCTGAAAAAGAAAAAGCACAGTTTCATGTCGAAAAAAGAGACCAACATATGCATACATTATTCGTAAAAGGCTTTACTTTTTTCTTGATAAAATTATTATTTTTATCAAAATTCAGATTATTATAGTGATAAAATTGTTTTTTAATCCTATATCACTCACCCATGACAATGTATCAGGCTCAACTTTCATGTCATAAAATCTGCCCAATGACCTAGTCGCTTCGACTTGAACTAAGAGCATACGCCAAGTACTTAGCACCCTCACTAACAGCAGACATGCTTAACACCATTGTTCCATTTCCAAACAACTAACATGTTTCCTTTTCAAATACTACTTCCTGAAAAAACATATAAACATAAATACAAGATAAAAGTGCAAATATGCTCCCTGTGGTTTGCAAAAATTGCAGACTTACTCCCCAACTTCACGAAAGTGCAGGTGGCCTCCCCAGTTTGAAACTTTCATTGCACTCGTGCTCCCTGTCAGGGAGCACGAATGCAATGGGAATTGAAACTTTCATTGCACTCGTGCTCCCTGCCAGGGAGCACGAATGCAATGAAAGTTTCAATCTGAGGAGGCCGCCTGCACTTTCATAAAGTTGGGGAGTAAGTCTGCAATTTTTGCAAACCACAGGGAGCACATTTGCATTTTTCTCTAAATACAATGTTACATTAAGCATTAACTCTTTGAATCACAAAAAAATCTATCTCATTCTACGCAAATTGCCATATATGTATTCAAATACCAAAAGAACAGGTCCACAAAAATACCTTTTGCTTTTAGAAAATTCAATGCTTAACAATGTTTATATTCGCAAATATACATATATAATCGTATTAGTCACTACTCACTACTATGAATAAGAAAAGGTGGAACTTTAATTCAGTCATATATTTTCACTCATAAATTTTCTCTGCAACAAAAAACACATCTAACCCTATTGGTTCTAGGAAAAAAGTATGTAGCTTAATATGAACATCAAATAATGGATCAGCCATTTCCAGGGTATAATGTCACTTAGTAAAGCAACTATTATAGCTATTGATATCTAGCCAACCAAACCTGACTATAGAAATTAGCAGATATAAGTTCACTTATAACGAACACAACCCATATTCTAATGCATCATATGATATTTGTATCCACATATCCAGGTGACCAATATGTACTTTCAGTTCACAAGAACATAGAATCCTTGGCATCTGGTGGCCCGCCCTTTATAAGCTTGTACAAATCCAGCAACCCAACATTAAATCTTCTATAACCACACTTATGAAATCACTTTTTAGTTTAAACGTACCAAGGAGTCCAATTAGCAGAGTACATTCATTGGACAGTAAATATAATCTAGATTATATCCAATAAAATTATGTGCATTTACATTGAACTTTATAATACAAATTATTAACATGCAGCTTACCGGCACAATGATGACCTCAATACTTTATCATCTAAAAAAAGAGGAAATTACTAATAGTTCCAAAGAGGAAGGATGACCTCAATCGAGATATTGGTATTTCCAAACTGAACTTATAATAGAACTAATACAAATAACTCAAGCAATACTCTGCTGAAGCTCAATAGATATATATAGATGAGAAATTATAGATGTACTAAGCAATGTTTCCAACAAACAAAACAACAATGCCAAACAAAGTAGTAGAACCTGCTTCTATGACTATCTTTATATAAAGAACCAACTCACCTCACAAACTGAGACAATTAGGGGTTTTACTGCAATGAGAAAAAAAGACAGACATTAAAATTTGCCTCTTCTCCCTATCTTTGTTGATTTCTTTGATCTTCATCTTCTCATCTCCATTTGCTCCTAAAAGATAGCCTTGAAAAGTAGTTAAAAAAAGTTGATCAGGTTTAGAGTGGCTGGGATTTTTGTTAGTGTCAATGTCGTCAAGTTTTGTGTGGATATTTCACTTCTACATACCCTACAAATAAGCACGCTTACAACAAAATGGCAGCGAAGTTTGGGCACGGGGTTGAACTTACCACATGAATAAATAATGAATCAAACGTGTAAAAGTTCGACCTGTGTGCTTAATGATAGCACTCTGCTTGTCTCGCTCAGCCTTCTCCACAACAGACTTAGCCCTCTCAACTTCTTGTGCAGCATACGTAATTTATTATCTGTTAACATCATGATGAAAAAAATTATACGTCTAGTTAATAGTAGAATAGATTCTAGCTTTTTTACTTATCTATTGTCTCTTTGTAATTTGTACATACAGTTACGTCTTGCCAACAAATGCATCAGGTAAGGTTTGTTTGTTTTATTTATAGCATCATCACATTATTACTCTTAATTTGTTGCCTTATTATTTATGCATAAGTTTGGCTCATTACCAAGCGAGAAAGAATGTTCCAAACCTCTAATTTTATAAAACCTTGAAGTGCTTGTAACAGCAACGGACCAGTTTCTCCAATCCTGTTTAACGTAATTAAACCAAAAAGTAATTTCACTCTTCATCTTCTTTTTCCAGACCTGCAAGCCAAAACACACTCATTACTCACAACACACAAAGACAGTCGCTGGAGGAAAAAGAAAAGGAAGAAAAATAGATAACGATGGGAGTGACACAATTTTGAGGTACCATGGCGCCATGTCATAGGTCCTGATATTTACCTATGGCAGCCCCATACCATGTGCAGACAATATTTTTTTTGCCATAAGTATTGATAAAATAGCTAATAGGATAGATTGGGTCAACATTTGGCGCGTTCATACATTATTACTTAAAATATCTCACTAATCATTAAAACCTGTTGCTCCAAACAAAAGTAAGCCGGTTTGTTTCTCAACACACATTCATCCTTAATATACAAACAACATATTTCAATACCATTCTAAAAATGAAGGCTAAAAGAAGAAAAAAAGAATAAAACAAACCTTATGAGTGAGAATCGATCACACCGGTGACTTTTCTTAATCTTAATCACATAAACTCATGGAAAACCTCCAAAGATAGAAGCTTCACCACACAAAAAAAAACACACGAAGGAAATCTTTTATGAGAAGTTTATATGAAAACGAAGTAATGAAATTGATAAATGGGTAGAAGTAAGAATGCTATAATTATGGAGTATATCCACAAATCATGGAGTATATCTTCAATATTTATACATAAAATTTAGGATTCAGGATTTTGAGTTTGATTGGAAGATGGATATGAGAATTGATCCCAATTCTGATATGAGAAGATTAGGGTGCGTTTGTGGTATATCTTAAATATGTTATGGTTATCTTCACGTCTGTGAAGGTCCGTTTGTATATGAGAATAACAGTAGTATATCAGGAACATTTTTATTTAAAAATCAAAAATCCGAAATTTATTATAATGTGCCATGTCATCGTTGAGGTGGCGTTGAGTCTCTATTTCATATTAATCCAGTCAAAGTTAGCCCCATATATAAGTTATATATATATATATATATATATATATATAGGGAAAGGATCAAGTGAGAAGAAAAAGTATAA
>BQNB010095214.1:0-25924 GCA_026074375.1 Tanacetum coccineum
ATCCATTTTAAGAATGACATTCCCGTCATACAGCTTTGGCTTTGACTCTTGAACTTTCTTCAGATAGAAAGGTTTTTCAAAACCGATAGCTTGTTTTGTTGAATGATCATAACAAATTTTGGATTTAGTCATCATATGAACAGTTTGCGCAGATTGACCTCTTTTGAAAATGATATTATCAAGTTGCTTAATTTTCTTTTCTAAAGCAATTTCTCTATCAATATTTCTGTTTTCTTCCATTTTTAAATCATTTTTGAGATCAGAGACTGTTTTCATTAATGAATCCTTTTCTTGCACTTGTTCAGAAAGAGTTTGCTTAAGACGTTCAATCTCGGCATACAGTTCATTTGATCCTGAAAAACTGTTCTCAACATTTTGCATTTCTTTCAAATCTTTAACCTCTTCTTTATATCTGTCAAGTTCGGTAGTCAAAGCTTTATTGGCACTTTTATATTCCAGATTAACATTGGTGCAGTTCATCACTTGGGTATTCAATTGTTCAAACATGGATAATATCAGTCCGTTGTTTCCCTGTGTTGCTTCCACTTGCTCCAAGAGTGTATTTTCTCGTTGTTCCATCAGCATAAGTAGTTTGTCTCCCCTGAACAGGTTGCACAGTTACTTTTCCATCATAGATGGTAGCTTGTTGACGAGGGTTTGACTAAGAATGACATCATGTGATTAATTGCATCAATTGGATCATCCCCTTTCTGGAACACTAGAACAACTAGACTGGAGTCTGGTTGGGAAAATTCAGGTTGTTGCTGTTGATAGGCTTTGGGAGCATATTCCAATTGTGGGATTGATGGTTGTAGAGAATAAACGTTGTGGTGAACGATGGATTGATGCTCATTTGTTGGATAGGTAATTGAAAGAGGTGTTGATTGATTGGTTGTGAATTGTTGAGTTTGATAAGGTGTAACAGATTGTGAAGACTGATATGGTGAAACGTGAAGTTGAGATAGAGACTGTGGGTGAGTGTGTAGATGAGATTGATAAGCTGGCTGAGTTAACTGGTGAGATGCAACTAAAGCAAGTGGATCGGAATTGCGTGCATACATCAAACGAACTTCATTTGCATGTCTTTCATGTTGTTGCAGGTGAGCATGAAGTTGATCAACATTGGTAGTGTGCAAGTCTTTGACCAGTTTAACATCAGTAACAAATTTGCTCCATTCATCAGGAAGAGTGTTTAAGAACTTGGTGTTAACTTGAAACTGCTCCAATGGCATCTTGTAAATGTTCATATCATTGAGTAACAGAGTGAACCTCAAGTAGTACTCATGTAACGTCTCTCCTTTCTTGTAAGTGAACTTATCAAATTCATCATACAGCTTGCACTCACGTTCTTGTTTGGTTAATGACGTTCCTTGCATCAGCAGTTTAATCTTCTCCCAAAGATCTTTTGCCACACGATGTTGACTCACAAGAGCATAGATTTCAGTTGGTAGGCCTTGGAGAATGATGTTTATAGCTTTGATGTCGCAATCTGCTTGAATGGCTTCAGCTGGAGTTAGTTCAACATATTCCTTAAGCCTTGTTACTCCATCCTCAGTGATTGAAGGCCAAACAAGTGGTCCTTTTTCAACAGATGCAAGAATCATTCTTCCATGTGGTCTATTCATCATATAAAGTTCCATTCTGCTTTTCCATGAATCATACAAGTGTTTTTCAAGCATCGGTGGTTTGTTGTCTCCTCCAGAAAGAAGTGATTTATCAGCAAGAGTCGTCATTGTGGTATCAAAAAGATTACAAATTGATCGATCGGTGGTAGAAAGAAATTGTGTTTGGTTACGTGATTGTTGAGTCTTGAAATGAAACTACACGGGATTTTACAATTCTTGACAAAACCGGGAAAACAAGTGTTTGTTTCACGGGATTTTACAAGTCAAAGAAATAACCGTATAATTTAAAAGAAATTTGAGTTAGTGTGTCTTAAATGGAATTGACTAGTTCGGTTGACAAAGAAATTGCCTAGATCGGTTGTCTGTTTCAGTGCCAAATGGAAAACTAGTTCGGATTCCGCTGTTCGGCTCTGCTTGTTTGGTTATCTAGTTCGGTTGTCAAACAAATACGCTAGTTCGGCTCGCTTGATAACACCTACGTACAGTTCAAGTTTCGATAACTCGTTCAGAGTTTCTAACTGTAAACCCTCGATCGGATCTAACTAAGTGAGACACTCGTATCGTTTCCACTGACAGGATCTAGTTCGTTCCAACAACATATGAACAAGTTCGTTTCTTGAACAGACAACATCGTTCTGGCAGATTGCCCAAGAGATACTGGTTTGGTTCCCACTATAACTGACTATTTCTGGTATCCTTGATCGGCTTACTCGTTCGGTGACCTTGTTCGGTTGTACTCGTTCGGTTCCAACTACTACGAAACTCAAATTTTCAAAACTCAAAAAGACACATTTTGAATGGTTTTTAGCAAAAATTCTTGTAACATACTAGTGTTACTTAACCCAATCAGGACAATAAAAATGAAAACTTTAAGCGTTTATAACACGCAAAATCAAATTGAATCTACCAAAATTTGTTCTTTATAAAGCTTTTTGAACACAACCAATCACAAGACAAACACAAAAACTGAAACACATCCACTCCATGGCCTCTTGATACCAAATTGAAGAAACATGTAATCTTAAGATCTAAACCAAGAAACAAGATATGAGATGATGTGGGTTGTGATGTTTAGTAGAGAAATGAATGGACATGGATTATGTTTATTACACAGTGGAAATAAGGCAGAAGAGAAACAACCAACCCCTCCCAAGGCTAGGAAGAGAGCTTATATATTAATCATGATGGCCGCCCATGGTCTATTATGGGCTTCCCATGGGCCCTTGGTGCCAGATATAGCTTCTTAACTTAAAACATGACACAATCTCGAGTCTAAGACCAATACAACTGGACATGACCGACACTTTTTGTGTTTCCAACACAAACACATATAAAGCACAAACCCATCACAATTTTCAAGTCCTCGCCCATTTTCCCTAATATTTACGTGCATAAAAGACTCAGCACCACGAGCCCAAAGTGTATTAACCCCATTTACACCTGCTCTAGCCTGAGAGCACTACATACCCCTTAAGCATCAAACCCCCTCCCATTAATTTTGGTGAATTGTTCAACCGATTGAATTTCACTAACCTAGGCCACCTATCTCAGGATTTTCGGGCAAAAATATCGTATTAATAACCCTAATTCCTATGGAGGATAATGAAGTTTAATGGTTAAATGAATTTACCTTCAAGTATTGCAATACTTGGATTATCGAGTGTTCTTGTGGTTGACAAATTGTTTAAAAAAGTAAGATGGAAGAAAAAGTGTTTGTGTGTGTGTTAAATGTGACGAGGGAAAGAGAGGGAAGGGGAGTTTGTGTTAAAAGTTTCATCTTTTGACAACAAATGCCCCATGAATTCTTAACACCTTTCTAATTTCCTAAAGCATAATATAGTTTCACTAATGGCACACTTATTCCTAAAGTTTATACTACAATGCTTAGCTACTTATTTTCGCTATTTACTCTCTAAAGACATAAACACATAACATTTAAGGCACAAAAATAAGTTAACTTAATTAACTCCCTCTTTCAATTGTTAAACGTTTATTTGTTTAAAACTTTTTCCAATTATTCCTTGATGATATTTGAAGAAATTTTTTGACATTATCTCACCCTCAAACAATGACCCATTTTCTATTTAAAGAGCTGTAGTCGTTGTTTGAGTGGTCAAATGCCTTGAAAAATCATTTTCTGAATTACTGAGATGATTATTTTATTGAAAATCAACACCATGAAAAATAAGATTTCTCTTATTTTGACACATAAGCGCACTGACAGTACACTTATGGATAAAGGAAGCACGACTTGTGTTGCAAAGTAAACACAAGCCTTTGAATGAATATGAAGTACTTCATTCCTGAGAAAATTAAATTTCCCGTTGTAAGGCAAAGCTTTTAGTTTTAAAAAAATACTCGCTCTTTACAGATTAGATAAGGCTTTTATTCATGAAATAATAACAAGCCATATACAAATTTTTCATCACACTTTATTTACAACTTTGTGCCATTATTAAATGACATTTTTGAAGTCGTAAATATTATTGATGCTAAAAAACATGTCATCAAAAACTATTTTGTATTTTTCTAATTTTTTAATTTTTTAATTTTCTTTTTTGAAAAATTTATATAAAATGAATATCTTTTTAGGTTTTTATGTTTTCTTATTTACATAATATACAGGATATATTGTGAGTTACCACCTTTACTCGTTTTCTTCCTATGTCAGACGTTTAAGCATTTCTAGAGACATACTTCTCATACCGACCTTTTCGATCAAGAAATTGAATCTTTCTCTTGGCAAAGGTTTGGTGAAGATGTCGGCCAGTTGATATTTCGTCCGAACAAAGTAAAGTTTCACAATTCCATTCTCCAACTGCTTCTTTATAAAATGGTAGTGTACATTGATGTGCTTTGCTCTTGAGTGTTGAACGTTGTTGCAGCATAAAGCAATCATACTTTTGTTGTCGCAGTACAAAGGAATCTTATTGAATTGAAAAGCCATAATCTGTTAGCTGTGAACGCATCCATAAGATTTGAGCACAACACCCAGATAAGGCAATATATTCAGCCTTTGTACTCGAGATCGTAGTGCTTTGCTTCTTGGAAGACCAGCTAACAAGTTTGTCACTTAAGAACTGAGCACTTCCTGATGTACTACGTCTAGTGTCTTGACACCCCGCGCGATCTGCATCTGAATATGTTGTTAAAGACATACTGGTATCCTTCGAGATACTAGTGACTCCATGTTAATGGTTTCCTCTTTAGGTATCACAAGATCCGCTTAACCCGCAATTTTAACCGCTTTCCGATAGGCTTTGCCTGATATCGGGCACATAAGCAGACTGCATAAATAAGGTCGGGTCTACTTGATGTCAGATACATGAGTGATCCAATCATGCCACGGTAAAGTGTAGCATCAACTGGTGTCCCTTGTAGATCTTCATTCGGTTTATTCTTTTCCACCATAGGTGTGTCTATAAAATCACTAGATAGCAAACCATATTTTTTAATAATTTCAGAAGCATATTTTGACTGGTTTAGGAAGATGCCTCTAGGACTTTGAGAAATTTATAATTCTAAAAAGAATGACATTTGCCCCATCATCGACATCTTGAACTTAGTGGTCATATGATTAGCAAACTTATTACACAAAGCAGTATTAGTGGATGCAAATATTATATCGTCAACATAAATTTGTACCAGCAATAAGTCTTTTCCTGCCTTCCGTATGAAGAGTGTCGGATCAACTCCATATTTGGAGAAATGATGTGAAATGAGGAAACTTGACAGCATGTCGTACCATGCGCGTGGTGCTTGTTTAAGACCGTAAAGGGCCTTTTTAAGCTTGTACACATGCGATGGATATTCCTGATCAACAAATCCTTTTGGTTGAGAAACATAGACCTCTTCCTTGAGCTCGCCATTTAAGAAAGCCGTTTTGACGTCCATTTGGAAGATCGTCATATTCTTGTTGGCGGCATTTGCTACGAAGATACGGATGGACTCTATTCTTGCAACCGGTGAAAATGATTCCTCGAAATCAATTCCTTCCTCTTGTCTTACCCCTGAGCAACTAATCTAGCCTTATTCTTTAGTACCCCGCCAAATTTGGCTGTCTTGATCTTATAAACCCATTTAAGTTTGATCAACATGACTTTATCTAGACACGGAACCAATTCCCAAACTTGTAGTCTTTCAAATTCATGAATTTCTTCTTTTATTTCATCGATACATGATGGTTCGGTCATTGGTTGTTTGAAGTTCTTTGGTTCTACAGAAGTTAGGAAGTCATCAAAGTAACATCACATGACGTTAGTTTTGAGTTGCTTTCCGGTGGAGACTGAACGAGAAGGATCACCAATCACGTTTGCTATTGGATGATCCTTAGTCCATCTACCAATAAGTTCAAATGGAGTGTGGTATGGTCTCACATTAGATGACGATCCTTGAGAAGTCGAGTCTTCATGAAGAAATTCATGAAGAGGATCATCGTGAAATAGTGGTGTTTTAGGTGATTCTTCAACACCTTAAGAAATAATTGGAGAATGTTCTTGATCTTGTGTTGATGGGATACTTGATGATGGTGCATCTTGGTCAATCGACGTAGATATAGGTGAATCGGCTATTTCAACAGCACTTGGTGTAGCAGGTACTAGAACTGTAGAGTCAGTAATAGTTAGAGGATTGAAGTATTCATCGAACAAGGGTTGGAACAAAGTATCCCAATCATCTCTTTTTGGTGGATTACAAGGTTGTTGATTAATAATGTTTGGTACGAGTCCTGAACTGGATGTTGTAGGAGTCAATAATTGAAGCCCGAGTCCTGAACCAAATTGTTCAGAAGCCATTACTGTCAGCTCATCGAACGTCACATGAATAGTTTCCATAATTTTCCGGGTTCTCCTGTTATAGATTCTGAAAGCTTTCTTTGCTGGCGCATATCCAACGAAAATACCAATATCGGCATTTGCATTTAGTTTACCCAAGTCTTCACTGTCATTGGTTAGATAACATAGTGAACCAAAGACATGAAAGAACGCTAAATTCGGCTTCTTGTCGTGCATCAGTTCATATGGAGTTTTGTTGTATCAAAGAAAAATCAGAGAACGGTTTTGTGTGCAACAAGCTGTGTTGATTGCTTCGGCCCATAGAAACATAAGAGCTTTTAAAAATATCAACATAGTGCGGGCAGCTTCCACAAGAGTTAGGTTTCGTCTTTCGACAATGATGTTGATAATAGCGTCAGGAGCTTCATCCTTTGATCTCAGAAATTTAACCCAACTAAATCGAGAGTAATCGTCAACAATTACCAAGATATACTTTTTCTCGTTAATGCTCCCCACACGCATTGGGCCACAAAGATCCATATGCAAAAGATATAGTTTCTCTTGGTTAGTGTCCTCAGCTTTGGGTTGATGAGAAGATTTCTTGCTTTTTCCTAATGCACACGCTGAACACATATTATCTTTCTAAAATTTAAGCTTTGGAATACCTCGTGCAAGACCGTCTTTGGCTAGCTTGTTAAGAGTACCGAAGTTGAGATTCGATAAACGACGGTGCCATAACCAGCTCTTAGTCTTTGAAGCTTTTGATAGAAGACAGATCGGAGAAGTCTTTAGCATGTCATCAAGAGAAATTGTGTACAAATTTGTGTCTCGGAAGCCTAAAAGTAGATCAACACCTTCTAAATTTTGAATAAAGCAAGTGTTTTTTCAAAATGCAACTTCAAGATCCGTGTCACAAAATTTACCAACAGAAAACAAGTTATGTCTAAGTCCCTCAACATAATACACTCTTGAGATAATTACGTTCCCCTGCTGATAGTCACCATACCCCATTATCTTTGCAACTTGGTCGTTTCCGAATCGAACAGTTCCCAGAAATTTACTAACGAAATTCATGAGCTGAGAGCGGTTCCCTGTAATATGTTTTGAACATCCGGAGTCCAGATACCAGAGAACAATCTGGACAACCTGTCATTGAAAAGAGAAAAAGAAGATGGAACATCTGTAGCATTGGATCCCCACAAATGAGTGGGTTCTGAGTTGTTAGCAATTTTAGATTCAAGAATCTTATCTTTTTTACTCGAACCTACTGATTTTATTTGTTTGGGTCTCATACTATAGACTTTAATCTCTGGTTTTGGTGTTTTAACTGACTTAGGAGTGGTTTCCTTAAGATGCACTATTTTTTTAGGAGTGATCCTAGTTAAAGGGCACACATTACCAACTATAGTGAAAAATCTTCCTGTTGGTTTCCACTTATATCCTACATCAATGAACACTTTACCCGTAGGTTTCCAAGCTTTTCTCATTTATTTCTTTTAGATTTAGATTTTGAACACACATTCACATCATTCACAAAATCAATAAGACACATATCATGATTAGTATCAAACAAACATTTGTTACAGATAGCACAAATAGATTCAAACTTAGCATTTCGCATAGAATGCTTAACAAGTGCATTACTGATAGGTTCAGAAATAGAATTCATATTATTCAAACTAGATTTAACTGTCCTAGGGTGGTCTTCTACTTTATTCTTCTGATTGCTACATGGTGGTCGCGAGATCCTATTGTTCTTTGTATTTCCTGAAGGCTTTGATCCGCTAGCACTAGTAGTAGGTATTACTCCGATAGAAGTCAACAAAGGCTTGTCAGAATCTTTGATTTTAAGAGAATCAGTCTGCTTAGGAATATTGTTTGAAGATGTGACAGGTTCAACAAATCTAACTCTTTTGTCCTTATTTATCGGTGTGACAGCAACTAACTTCCCACTAGGTTTTGATGAATTAGGGCATGTCTAAGAGGCATAGACTAACAATTCCTGAACATGTTTTGTAAACATGCAAGCAGATTCTAATAAAGGTTCACTAGGATACTGTGTTCTAGCACTTTCTACAAATCTACGAAGAGTGTCAGTATATTCTATAGTCTTATCAATGTAAACCTCATGAGCATCCCTATTGTTCTTAAGCCTAGGAGAAATAGGTTCTATGTCAAGCTTGAACATTCCTGGAGCAATAGTGGCATTAGGTTTTAAAACCGTAGTATTGACAACATTTTTCCCTTTAAGTTTCCTTAATTCATTTTTCAATACTGTAATAGCAAAAACCTTTTCTTGAAGTTGAACATTTAAATGCGAATTTTTAAGAGACTTTGCATTAATTTGAGCAATTAAAGAGCCACAATATTCTTTTGATTGAACCTGTGTTTTTCTAATTGAGTCAAATTGGTCTTTGAAAATTAATTTCAAATGCTCTCGTTCTTTTCTCAAATTTTCATTTTCCGAAAGTAATTTTGTCACACTATGCTTCAGTTCAATGTTGATTGTTTCAATCTCATCAATATCTTTCTTTACATTTTCCACACTATCTTTTCCACTCAAAGATTTAATTATTTCCTTTAACTTTCTAATGATTGTGTCTTTCTCTTATGATTGAGCTTTCAATTCATTTATTTTAAATAATTGATTAAATGTGGGAGCATTTAGGTTTTCATTAGAATTTTCTCTTTGAAAAATCTCTTGATTAAGTTAAGTTGTTAATTCCAATGAAATGCAATGCTTTTATAAATGTGAATAACTTTTGACAAGTTTATCGTAAGCCTCTTTTTCAATGAAATCTTTCTTTTTGAAAAGCTCAGTCTTAAGTTCTAGACACTTATTGCAATTATTCACACATGACTTTTTCACATCAAGAATATCCACATAATTCACAACAATATGCATAATTTCTTAAGGCATGGTTTAGTTCAAGAGTTGATCATTATCAATCCTAAGTTGTTTGATTTGAATTTAAAAAACGTTCTTGTCTACAGAACACTGGTCAACAACAACCTCCATTTGGTTAAAAACAGTTTGAACTTCAGTAATTTCATCTAGAAGAGTTTTATCAAATGCATTAAATGTGTAAAACCTAAAAATCTCAACAAGTGTAAAATTACCAAAATACCCCTAATGCAAGAAAATTCATAAAAGCATGCATAAATTTCATTTTAATTCTAGAAATTATAAAAATGCAACATGTGACAATTATGAAATTTATGTAAGATTAAAATACCTTATATTATAACCCAAACTTACCTTAGGAAGTTCACTAGGAGCTTCGATGCTAACAGGTGTATGTGACGTAATGGGTGTTTCAAAAAGGGGCGAATGTTTTAACTAGAAAGCTTGTTTTGCAGACAATTCTTTTTTAGTGACAAAACGTTTACCAAAATCTTCTTTAATCTTATTCAATTTTGAATAGTCAATTGGAGAAATCTTAATCTTCTTTTCTATTGAAATTGGATCATTTTGTTTATCAAGCATCTTTGATCGACTCTCTTCTTCCAAAATCAATGTCTCTTCATCATCAATCACAGAAATCACAACATGTTCTTTAGCAATAACACTACCATCATATAATGTTGGTTGAATCCGCTGAGCTTTTTTAAGATGGAACGGATTTTGATAACCAAGAGCTTGTTTGTGAGTGTCATCATAAAAAACTTGTGGTTTCGTTAGCATATGCATTGCTTGCGTAGATTGATACATCTTACAAATAATATTCTCCAGTTCTTTATTTTGTTTTTCCAAAACAATTTCCTTGTCAATGTACTTAGACTCTTTTTCTCTAGACTCTGTTTTGAAAACAGTTAATGTTTTTGATAAAGACTCCTTTTTGACATTACTAGAAAGAGTTTCTTTAAGTGTATCGATCTCCTGCTGAAACGCCGTAAGCTTTGCATTTCTATCGCGAATTAAATCATTCATTTGAGAATCTATTAATTTTTCCCTTTGATTCAAATCTACATTAAGTCTTTGTTCAAAAATGGTGATTCGTTCTTTGTATCTCTCAAGCTTAGCGGTTAATGATTCATTTATAATTTTATTTGTCTGATTTTCCTTATCTAAATGAGCTACATGATCAGTCACTTGTTCAACTAAGGATAACACCAATAAATCATTAGGTGCAGAGGATTAGTATCCTGAATAACCACATCTTGTGACTCTTGCAGATATTAAGAGTACGGAATGATATTACTACCACTATGTATCTCATTATCTTCAAAATCATCAACATGTGTTTGTTCAGAATGCTGCATCTCTTGCACATCGTGATTAATCATATCATTCGGATAAGAATCAGAATAAGGTACCTCAGAGAGAACTTCAGGATCACAGCTTGAAAGATTTGCCATCAGAACCGCTTTAGCTGAGGATAAGTCATCACAATCCGAGTCATATGCATCCAAGTCGTTTGTTTAGCAAGCTGAATTTTGAGGGATTGTCTGCTGAGCAACTAGAGTTTCTGATATACCAGGGTCTGCTAAATATGCAAGTTGCTCTTTATCCAATATCTGACCCGCTTCCTGATCTTCAGCTAACATCAATTTCTCCTTAAACCATGCAGCATTCCTTAGATTTTTTGGCTGAGTACACTATCTTGCCATATTCCATTCTCCTTGACAGTTATAACACTTCACAACTCTTGGTTGACTAGCTGCAAAATTTCCTTTTGAAGTTGTAGCAATTCCTATGTTTCCTGTACCAGCATAACTCTGATTTTGTCTTCCTTAAATTTGTTAAACGGTGACTTTACCATCTTGAATGGTTGCTTGATTTCTAGGATTAGACGATGTTTTGAGTTGATTGTTTGATGATAGAAACCTTGATGCTACAGCAGACAGAAATGCCATTGCTTTGTTGGTGCATTCAATCGGATCTTCTTCTTGCTGAAACATAGGCACAGCGAGACTAGAGTCCAATTGGGGAAATTCAGCATGAGATTGTTGTGTCATTGAAGGAGATATGAACGGTGGAGGGGAAACTGGATGTTGTTGTGGATTGACTAGAGTATAATGGTGTTGATGATGAATGGGTGCTGCATAAACTGGTGTGAATTGCTGAGGAGGTGGATACATTGAATAACCTTAATGTTGTGGTGACTGAGATGGATTGTATAGAGTTGGAAAGTTGGCTACGAAAGCAAGAGAATCCGAATATCTTTCACGACTGATACGAACTTCATTAGCATGTCGTTCATGTTGACTAAGGTACGCATACAACTGATCATAGTTGGTGGTATACAAACTCTTAGCTAACTTCACATCAGTGATAAACTTGCTCCATTCCGATGGAAGAGCATTCAGAAACTTGGTATTGACTTGAACTTGTTGCATAGTCATCCCAATAGTATGCATGTCATTGATCAGCTGAGAGAATCTCCAGTAGTACTCATACAATGTTTCACCCGGAACATGAGCAAACTTATCAAACAAGTTATACAATCTGCATTCACGTTCTTTGTATGATAATTCGGTGCCTTTCATTAGCATCTTGACTCTATCCCAAATATCCTTAGCCGCCTCTTGATGGTTAACAAGTGCATAAACATCGGGTGGAAGACCCTGAAGAATGATATTCGTTGCTTGAACATCACAATCATCTTTGAAGTTGTTGTGCTTCAGTAAGTTCAGAGTATTTCTTAGGTCTAGTTTGCCCATTTTCTTCAACAGTTAGATAAACCAATGGACCATTATCGATTGAATCAAGCATCATCCTACCATGTTTCTTCCCTATGATGAATAGACGTATACGACTTGCCCATGAATCGTACATTAATTTTTCAAGCATTGGAGGACGGTTCTCAGCTCCAGCAACAGTGATGTGTTCTGCTAAAGTAGTCATCTTGAATTAATTGAAAAGTGAAATGATTAACGAGTGATCGAACAGTGATAAAGGAGGATTGTGTTAAGAGTTGTTGTTGTTGGTGAATAAGATTGATATTCTACGGGATTTTACAAAGTAAGACAAACCGTAGAAAATAAAATCTTTTTGTGACTTTTGTAATGTTTCACTTGAATATGTAATGTTTCGCTTGAATATGAAAAATTGAACAGAGTTTCATTTTACACAACTACGTATTTCGCTTGAACTAGCAACCTGTCATAAATCGCATAGAAACATATTTCGCTTGGGATCATATTTCGCTTGACCTAAGAAAAATTAAGCAGAGTTTCATTTCCTAGAAATGACATATTTCGCTTGAGGTCAACCTGTCATATTTCGCTACACAACATATTTTGCTTAAATACATGTTTCGCTAGCTTCATGTAATATTCCGCTACCTTCAAAACATGTTTCGCTTGCTTCAAACAAAAGTACTTTTTCAACAAAAATCACCAAAAACTCACCCTTTTTGACGTTTTACCTTGATTTTTTTTACACAACTAGTTATCTTAGGCCTATATCTTGCTTAAAAACACAAACTTTAAGACTTTTAAACATAAAAATCCAAGTTCAAATTATGAAGCACACGCAACCAATAAATAACTAAAACTAATGATCGAACCAAGATATAAACGCACACAAGCTCACGATATCACTCCATGGCGACTGATACCAATTGTAGAAGTATCAAATCACTTAACAATAAACAAGATAGAAAGTTTAGTGAGAGAAAAGAGGGTTGTAGCACTTAGTGAGAGAAAGAAAGGAAAATTTATTATGATGAATGACCAAATGAACAACCAACCCTCTCCAAGGCATGGAGAGGGGTATTTATACCTTGCATTGGCCGGTCAACATAAGGATAACTTATTTTGACCCGGTTAGCTTGGTAAGTTTTCAAATATTACGCTACGAGCTATACTATTACAACTTTGAAAGTAACCGAGTCTTTTTTAGATTCCTAACAAACCGGACAATTGGGAAAGGGAAATTTGTTTGACAACCTCGGATTCTATCTTGGTGATAGAAGAAGCAGAGTTGGTGAGTAACTTAACCATGGTTTTGTCAGGTTCATTTATATTAGGAACGAGAGATGATGTTTTGGTGACGACTTCGGTTGTGGTTTCAGTGTTGTCGATGGTGTTGGATATGTGATCGTTGGGCTCATTGTTAGCGATGGTGGTTTGAAAAGTGAGTTTTTGTGAGATGGTTGACATGAGGACAATGGTTTGTTTTTGTTTTTCTATTATGATATCGAGTTGGGAATTGTGTGCATTGAGGGTGGTGAGGAGTTTGGATAATGAGTCAACTATGGCTGCCATTGACTTTTCGAGTGGTGGGTTAATTTTAGGAGGTGTGGTAAGAACCAATGGAAGCACCATTGTTATGAGACCGATTTTAGATGGTAAATTTCTCAAGAAATAAATAAGGAAATGAGATGATAAGGCCCTTTAAGCAGGCAAAACTCTAAGAACAAAAGAGAGAATCTAGACCTTCCAAATACTTTTCTTTTCTTCATTCCTAAAAAAAGGTACAACATAAATAGCAAGGAAATTACATAACGTGAATCCTAAACTTAGGTAACACACAAAGAAACGTGGGTTAAGTTCGTGTAAATAGTCACGACACTCGTATTAGCCACCCACTACAACTCGTACGGCTCCAGCGCCTGCAGTTCACCGGTCACCACCAATGTGTTTTCGTCGTCATCAGCTAAATATATTGAGGTTTTTAATTCGGGGATAGATAGTGGTAGTGCTTTTTGATAATTTATAAAAGCGAGTTTATTTGAAGAAAGAAGAAAATAGGATTGTGTTGTTTTGATAATTTATGGTTCTTGTTCAATATATGTCCGTGACATAATTAGTTGCGGTTAAAATGTAAACTTAAAATTAAACAATTCATCGACACGTGTGTATGCGCAAAATTATTGTTACGATATATTAAGTTAGACAATATGCCATTTAAGTCGAATAAATTTCATTTCTTAGTCAAAAACTATTTTAAAGAAAGTCTATTTTGTAGAATTGGTATGAGACGCAAGCCATGTCTCCACAATGACCATGGCTTCTTCAGGCTTATAAATTGCCACCGAATGACCAGCACCCTGCAAAACACATATCATTTACTCTTGCTTAGTCTAAGAACATATGATTCTCATCTAGATTTAATAGGCATAATTAAGTAACTTATT
Source organism: Tanacetum coccineum (assembly GCA_026074375.1). Taxonomy (NCBI): domain Eukaryota; kingdom Viridiplantae; phylum Streptophyta; class Magnoliopsida; order Asterales; family Asteraceae; genus Tanacetum; species Tanacetum coccineum. The sequence goes on from BQNB010095214.1 coordinate 14,482, forward strand.
AATTGTAAACCTTTTATATGAACATCATGCATGATTTCATGGAGTATTTATAACTCTGTAAATGATAATCATACAGTCCTTGATTACCTTAATAGTTGCATATTTCATGGAGTATTTGGCTTTCGAGTATGTCTTCTCATATCTGCATAAAAAGAAATGGGTACTTCACATTATAATGTACGATTATAAATACTAGAATTTTATATATATTATTGGATTCAGCTCGATTTTCAAGTGTGCTGCTGTTTCTGTTAATTTCATGGTCGTTAGACATAAAAACACCTTAATTAGTTTGCCGTGCGGGGCTAAAAACCGGCTATTGTCTTTGTTTTTGTTTTACAATAACCTTTGTATTCTTAAATATGTTGTAAGAACGTATTATTATTTTTTTCTTGCAATATTCAGTGAGGAGAGTGAAAATTATTGTAGACTATCGAAAAGTAGTACAAATATGTCTAAAACATTTGGAAGTTGAACTTACCCAGCAACTTGATTCCGAACAAACCATGGTTTCCATGGGGTCTCAACTCTAAGTTTGAGACTCTTTATCCATTTCTGCGTGCCCACGTATGGAAACGTCATATCATGATCACCACTGCAAACCAGTTCAAAACACGTTTAATACAATGTGAAAAATGGTGGCAAAAAAGCTTCCACGTTTTATCTTTGGCAATAAGTAGTTTTTGGAAAAGCAAAATACTCAAACACTTGAACATTTAAACACATGGACCCAAAGTGACTATCTCTTAGATAGTGGACCACTTTGATACCGTGCACTATATATCAATGGTTGATTTGTATGATGCATTTAGATTCTTGTATGATGATGCAAGCCAGTAGAATTGCTCCTTTTAGCTTGTTTTCTTCTAAACAACAATAATCACAATCATGGAAATGATATCTTGGCCACTATCTAGTAATACTAGCATATTCTTGACAATCTCACTAAGCAAAACATGACCCCAAACCAAGTACCTGAGCAAACCTAACTCACGTTCAGTTTGTTCGTGTATAATTCAACAAAAATTAAAAGTAAAGAAAAGCTGTTATTGTAGAATGAATTTGAGAGCGAGATTACTTGATGATTAAAGCGTGACACTCTTTTGTCAGAAGTTGCTTATGGTATGCCAGACTACTGAAGATATCATGGGTGTAATATATGGAGTGTGAGTTCCCAAACACGGCAGCAATGCTAGTGTTGGTGAACTGAAAGTTTTCGACTGTTCCCTGCACGGTCATCACACATCGTACAAACATTGTTAAAACCACTATCAAAAGCTAATTAATGACACAACTTGATATTAATTAGATATGAACTATACGTCAAATCGTCAATAAACTAAGGACAAACTAAGAACAACTTTCAACAGCTAAAGTTTGATTCAAAACATATGATTGACATACCTGGCGAATGTGGAGAGCTTGTCGAACAGATTTTGTGTTTGCCCAAATATTAGAAAATGCATAAATGGATTCCTGTAAAATTATTATCAACAGAAATTTTATTCAACCAACACATTTAGAGAAAGAAAAAGAAATACATGGGAGGGTTTATGGTTTACTCGACAGAATGCTTTTGGATCTTGTGCGTCGCAAATTGGCTCTAAGATTTGAGGTACTTTAACTCGACTTAGTGACTGCGATGGTCAACATGCATAAGTTAGAACGTACGTATATGAGAGCTACATATGCTACAACTAACAAAAGAAAAACAAAACAGGGAGACTTAACACAATAACTCACCTCGTTTATGGGTTTAAGACTGTTCAAACACAGAGTGTTATTTGGATCCACATTTATGTATTTACCTCCACAGTTTTGTAGGTCATCACACCATGTGCAAACAGTGTTTATAAAACCCCCCCCACCCCAACCACCCAAATTATCAAAAGCTAATTAATGACACAACTGTGATAGAATTAGATATGAACTATACGTCCAAATCGTCAATAAACTCAAGGACAAAATGAAAGAACAAACTTTCAACAGCTAAAAGTTTGATCAAAAACATTATGATTGACCATACCTGGCGAATGTGGTGAGCTTGTCGAACTGATTTTTGTTTGCCAAAATATTAGGAAAATGCATAAATGGATTCCTGTAAAATTTTTATCAATAGAAAAATTTTATTAACCACACATTTAGAGAAAGAAAAAGAATTACTGGGGAGGGTTTCAGGTATATCTGACAGAATGCTTTTGGATCTTGTGCGTCCAAATTGGCTCTAAGATTTGAGTACTTTAACTAGACTTTAGTGACTGCGATGGTCTACATGCAGAAAGTTAGAACGTACGTATATGAGAGCTACATATGCTACAACTAACAAAAGAAAAACAAAACAGGGAGACTTGACACAATAACTCACCTCGCTTATGGGTTTAAGACTGTTCAAACACAGAGTGTTATTTGGATCCACATTTATGTATTTACCTCCACAGTTTTCTTTAGCTGGCTGCAAAAATCAAAATTCTACAGACTTTTAATATATGCTTATAGGATTAAAATTATTATACAGATTAAATGATGATGTGTTATGGAGTACATGACTTAAACTACCTTATAAAGCTCATATTCTATAAGTGCAGCTCGATAAGCAAATTCAGTTCTTGAATTAAAATCTATGAACTTATCCGTAAGAGGATTCACGATCAAGCAACCCTGGACATGCACCCAATTGACATGAGCTGTAACTCGATTACCACTAATAACAGTAGTGTTTATAGTAGGAAATACTTAGTTACCTTGATGTTCATTTTTGGTCGAACCCCTCTATCATTGCCTAAGAGAGAAAATTTGGTGAGAAGAATCAATACGTTTCAAGACCCTTAACTTTAATACTGGTAACGTAATTTGTTGTCTTTGTATTTTGAAATCATATACAATGTTATCGTCCCATATTAACTAGAAAAACAATTATTACCATCGTATATATTTGAAATGACTCTGGGAATGAAAAGTCCCATGTAAGAAATCCCCGTGATGTACAACGGGTTATTGAGAAACTTAGGATGGTCCATGAGCCACTACAAATTCATGAACACACAAAGAAACATTAAACAACAGATCAACTTGTCTTAAGTTACTAATTTTATGTTTATCTTCTCTTACCTTTCTTATGAAATCATACGCATGAGTAGTGGCAAGGGAATCACTGTTCTTCAACGATTCATTGGCCTTGACATACGAAAATCCAGTGCCAACAGGTAGATCAATGAATATGACGTTGGCTGTCTACAAACATACAAGATCAAGTTTGATGGTTACTTGATAACTCTGAGCGCAATACACTGATACATTTCGGACATGTCCATATATCGTAAGTAATATATAAAGACTGTGAACCTTTGTCCATGAATAGGGGTTCAGTTCCAATTTAACATCAGTTCTCGTTGCGTTCGTATATACAAAGTTAAGTGGACCTAAAGCATAAAGACCATCAAATATATCAGGTCATCTCATTATGTACCAGGATTGTCATTGAGTAATCTAGAAATTTGTTTTGGTCGTTCTGAATTACTCCCTCCGTCTCATATTAAATGTCCACTTTGACTTTTTAAAGTCTTTCTTTTCTATCTTTGACCTTAAATATTTTTGTTTGTGTTATGTAATACTTGATGCAAAATATATAAATGGATTGAGTTTTAAATGTATTTTTCATTGGTATAACTTTCATCAAATATCACATAACCAATGTTTTAAAACCCGGGTTTTTAATTGACTCGGTCGAGTCGCCGGTTCACCGGGTCACCGGTTCAACCGGTTGAACCGCCGGGTCAACCCGGATTTACGTCGAAAGTAAAAATTACCGATACTTTCAGAAAAAGACGTAACTCATTATCAGCTAATAAGAAACTAATACGTAGTACTTGGCATGCATGATAAGAAGCAAATATCAATTCTTATTTCACATGCAAAAGGATAGTCATCTAAATTACTGTATTTGAATATTTTAAAAACTTATTTTGACGAGCACAGACAAAACCCAAAAGTACTGAACAAGCTACTATCATAAAGTTATTACACACCTTTTTATATTTCACTTTGACTAATTTATCACCACTCATCAACACAAACCACTTTGCATCATGTTCAACTACCATCACAAGTCACAACAAAAATTTCTCATAAAGCAAAATCACACAGACGGATCCTTATTTTCAACCATCATCACTGCATCATGTTGCTCCATCCATCGATTTTCAACTACTATCTATGCCAAGATTCAGTTATACATCCAACTAGTCCGGTGACATAATGTAACGTTACACTCTTTCTTTTCCATTGATAAGTGTTGAACCGGCCGATTTAGGTCCGGCGGTTCGACCCGGTTCGACCAAAATCCGGCGGTTCAATCCGGTTCGAGTTTAAGTAAAAACCCGGCTCACAACGGACCGGTCGTCACTCCGGTTCCCGGTTCAACCGGTTGAACCGGCCGGGTCGAACCGGTTTTTAAAACATTGCACATAACACAAACAAATATATTTAAGGTTAAAGTTAAAAAAGAAAGACCGCAAAAGTCAATAGTGGACATTTAATATGGGACGGAGGGAAAACTACTTTGACTATGGTTTGTAAAAATGAGCACAAGTTGTGAGACATAATTTAGAATAAAAATTAGTGTCATATACTCATATTTACTCGAAGTACTAACAAATGATTGTTGCAATTAGGCGAATTTTAAGTAATATTCTTCGTCCCAAACTATTGATTAAAAACAAAGTGCTATATTCATAAAAAAATTACAAATTTTTTTTCACAAAAATACGTGCAAGGCATTTATAAGAAGCTGAGAATCATTTAAAAAGAATAAAAAATAATTACAATTATTTTTTATTAGAGACAAATCAGTCATTATGTTATACTATCTGTATGAAACTAACCCAAATATTTTAGTCAATAACTATTTTAACATAAACCAAAACAATGCTTTATGAATACTTTTTGATTTTCTAGTCAACTATATTAAAACAAACATTATATTCAGTATGAATATTAAAACAAAAGTGGCAAGTTGGCAATTGGTCAAACTTGAGTTACCCGAATCAATAGGGATTGAGTTAGGTGAAACTTAATACAGTATCGATTAGATTTCAAAAAATTTATATTCTTCCTAAATAAAATACTACATCTACATCTGTGTGGTTTACGTTATAGAGTGTAATGTACGACTTTTTGTTTATTATATAGAAAACAAAATTATTGTACGACTTTTTATTATATATAAAACAAATTTATTAAATGATAACATAATTAAACGTTGTGTGTGTATACAAATCTTCTTTATTATAACGGAATAATTGATAACATAGCCTTGTAATTCCGCAAGCCATCTAAGATTGCCCTCATGGCATGCGACAAGATTTTTAATGATTTCTTTACGTTATTATTCTATCGAAAATTACATTTGTAAAACATATAAAAATTATTGTAGCAAATATGTTGCAATAAGTTAAACCGTAACGATAGATAAGCCTAACTCAAGGTAACTAATGAAGATGAAGAAAGTTACCAATTTGATAGAGGAATGGAAGAATGCCAGAGGTTCCCGGGCCACCGGTGAGATACAGAAGCAATGGATCCTTTTGCGGGTTCCTTTGAGATTCAACAAAGTAGTAGAACAGTTGCACTTCTTCGTGTTTTCCGACTCCTACATATCTTTCAGACACAAATGCAATCCATATAAAGAGTGAAACTTTTGTTGTAAAGTTCTTAATTTTACCATTACATAATAACGCTACAATACTACGTAGATCTTCTTAACACAGAGCGCATTTCACACACATTATACATATATCATTAGGTGATGTAAACTATATCGTTTCATACGTTCTTTCCCGTTAAGAGACTTCACTTACTGAGTTCTGCCTCAGTCCATGAATGTTCATTCATTCAGAGACTAATTATCATTGGACTCATTGTACCCTGAATTGGTCCAACAAAAGTACTAGTAGTACTAAGCTAAACTAGGAAGAATACAAGAGTTACTATGGGTGGGCTCGATTGCACCCATTGAGCTATATGTTGTGAGGTGTAAGGTTATAACATTAATAGACGTAAAGGAAAAAAAAACATGAAAAAAAAATACATTCTTCAAAGTTTAAAGAGCATAGATTTTGGTACATACCCGGTTTCTAGAGTGAACGGAAGATCACCGGAAAAGCGAGGGAGGTTTTTGACGATTGATTTGCAATGTGAAAAGGGTGATTGCAGTATGAGCACGATAATGATGAGAGGGATTTGCATTTTGCTTTTTGGCTTCCATCAGTACATGTACATACAATATATATGCTTCATGTTTTGTCTTTTTATATCCCTTTATTTTGTTTCCTTATTACGTACAGTAAAAGACATCATATTTTTTTTTATTCGCAATCCTTTGACCGAAATAATTATAGAAAATGATGGATGAATTGTAATGTAATAATTATAGAAAAACTGTTTGACCGAAATATACTACGGAGTATTTTTAATGGGAGGTGATTTGTACACATTTTTATTTTTATTATCCATCACTAATCATCCATTTGAATGTTGTACTGTGTGCATCACCGAATATAATTTAGTGGTAGATGGCAAAAATATATGATGTACAAATCACCTCATACTTTTAATATTCTCACGTGTTATCAAGTTTCATTTTATAATAATTTAAAGAGGGAAATGCAGATGCTCTTTGTGGTTTTCTCATATTGCATGTTTAGTCCTCACATTTGCGAAAGTGCAGGCGGCCTCCCTATGGGAAAACTTTCGTTGCACTCTTAGTCCCTGGCCAAATTAAAATGACCGTAATACCCTCGTCTTCATCCTCTTTGTATTTCTACCCAGATTTTTTTAAAATTTTAAATAAAATTTATTATATAGTTCACAAACCCTGAGGAAACTACATGGATCATTTTTTTTTCTATATTTTTTATTTTTTTTTTAAATATTTTTTTACGTTATTATTCGTAAAAAAAATTAAAAAATATTACAAAATTAAAAAAAAACGTACTTTTTAAAATCTTATTGTTTTGAAAAAAATTAAAATTTTGTTCGTACTTTTAAATTTTTAAAAAAATATTTTTTACATTATAAATGAAAAAAATTACGTTATTATTAGTAAAATAAATTTATATTTAAAAAAAAGAAAAAATTTTGTACTTTTTAAAATCTTAAGTTTTTAAAAAAAAATAAATTTTTTTTTCGTACTATTTAAATTTATAAAATAAATAATTTTTTTTTCTTACGAAAAAAATTAATTTTTTTTAAATGTTAAGAAAAAATAAAAAATTAAAACATTTTAAATTTTAAATTTTTTTGTATTTTACGTCTGAAAATGGAAAAATGTATAAAACCGTTTTACATTTAAAAAAAAGTAAAAAGGTAAAAATGTTTTACTTTTTTTATTTTTTCTTAACATTTGAAAAAAAACAATTTTTTTCGTAAGAAAAAATTTAAAATTAAAAAAAATATTTTTTTTTTAAAATTTAAAAAGTACTATTTTTTTTTCAAAATTAACATTTTAAAATGTACTAAATTTTTTTAAAAATTTTGTAAAAAATTTTTTAAACTTTTTTACGAATAATAACGTAAAAAATATTTTTTTTTAAATTTAAAAAGTACGAAAAAAAATTTAATTTTAAAAAAATTAAGATTTTAGAAATTACGAATTTTTTTTTAATTTTTGTTTAAAATAAAAGTAAATTTGGATAGAAATACAAAGAGGATGAAGACGAGGGTATTTCGGTCATTTCAATTTGGCCAAGGACTAAAAGTGCAACGAAAGTTTCCCCACAGAAAGGCCACCTGCACTTTCGCAAATGTGGGGACTAAACATGCAATTTCACAGGGAGCATATCTGCAATTCCCTCTAATTTAAATATCAAACTTTATCAAGATATTAAAAAATCGATCCATATCTTCCATCTATATTTGATTTAATAAATAACATTAAACCCAACATTTTCATTTTTTTCAAAAATTAATCTCTTAAACCGTTAATCGTTTAGTGAAAAAAAAATATACCATCACGACGAACATTTAATTATATGTCTATAAATTGGCACTTTTATATATTTTCGACATACCTTTTTTTTTAAATATTAAAATGTTTTTAATCTTAGCTATTAATTTTTTTAAATAGATGAATCCTCTGTCATTCAAAGAATGAATAGTATCCAAAAAAACTCTTTTCAGTAAGGGCTCGTTTGTTTGATGGGTGTGGGATTCAAGTAATGGATTGAATCCTATATACTAAATGTTTTGTTGGTAATTATGTCACAACAATAGAATAAAAAGTTATTGTGAAACTCATAGTTTTATTTCAAGCAAAAATGTTGTCTTTCATTTTTTCTTTGTGATAAAAGTGCATAACAAGCTCATTTTTTTACTCTAATCTAGTGGGACCAAACTTATTATTATATATTTATTTTAAGTTTTAAAATTAAAATTTCAATTTAAATATATAATATTTCAAATGTTTAAACAAACATTATTTAATTTATTCAATTATTTTCTCTCTTTTACTTTTCTTTCAAACCGATTCTCATTTCGAATCTTATCTTCATACCAAACGCACCCTAAGTTTATTAAGTGTTGTGTATCGTAATCTTTTATTGATGGTATTATAATTTTCTCTTAGAGGAAGATTAAATTTAAAAAAATGTCTACAGGCAAAAGTCTTATGAGCTTAGAAAAGAATCAAAGATCAAAGTATACGGTTGTGAATATATGGCTGACAGAAGTCGGGGACCAATCAATGGCATGTGCCTGATCTTGATCTAGTTGCATTCGTCGTTTCGTGCAAGTCAATGACACATTTGATCATTATTACTATTTTAATTAGCTTTATGTGCAACTAGATCGAGATAGAACCCGAAGTTAGAAAGAACCCGAAATTAGCTTTTATCACTTGATCTCGATCAAGTCATAGAACTCGAAGTTAGAAAGACTGTTTTCTCTTTTCAAGCCAAATTGTGTAGTGAGTATATACATGCGTAGAATATGACGTATATGTATATGAGAAAAATTCATTTGCATACTAGTTTCTACCCACATACTAAGGGACAAATCTTCATCATTCATTTAGTTTGATCTAATGGTGAGAATTAATCTAAGATTTAATTTAATTAAACTTATTTTCTCTCAATTATATAAAGCATTTTTTTAATTCTTTCATTTTGCTCTCATTTATTTTTACACAGTAAAGTGTGTTTCCCCACTCTCTTTTCCTTTCCCCAATTGAGTTAATCACTAAACCCGTACTAGCTACCATAGCAACAGCCACCGTCACCTACACCACCACCTGCGCCTCTTCAACTGCCACCACCGTCAGATCCATCCCAAAACTCTAACCACAACAGTTACATGCCAACGCTGCCGTAGCAAACCCCTAATAGTGAGTGATCTTAATTTTATAATTAAGTTTATATATGTGATCTCTATTGCTATGCAGATTATAGGTTAGGTTTTGATCTAATTGTTGTGACAATAAGAGTGTTTGGGAACTAGAATTGGATGTGTATATAGGAATTTGTTATTAGAGAGTATAAAAAAGAGTGCAATTTTAGATTAATTTGTTAAGCATTTACAGAAAAATGTAACCACGGTGGTAGATTATATTCTTTATAAAAAAAAACCACGCAAAATATTGGTTCGAGTTTGCTAAATTCATCTATTTGGTCATTAAAGGTGTAACATCCGAGAATTTTTGAAATTTTGAATAACGATTTCAATCTTTGGCGATTAGGGTCTGGCTTGACTTATAAGAACGATCATCTAAATCACGTTTTCACGACTCGGACTCTAAAGCAATTTGATGTGAAATGATATTCCTGTCAACTTTTTAGTTTTGCCCGAGACCTGGAAACGAGCCGAAAAGGGCTAAAACAGCACCGCAAACATTATTCGAACAATATACAACGCGGACACACAAAAACAATTAAATTTGTTTTTAATTATCAGTATTTATTTAATAAAAATATTAAATAAATTATTCATCATTTTTAATTAAAAGCGTTTTTGAAAACGCGACTATTCGAGTTGAAATCCATTTTTATTTCGGACGGAGCGAAACCGGTTCATAAAATGAATAACGGATATTTTATTAAATGTTATAAAATATTTATGAAATATTATCATGCGAATACTCATTTTTATCGGAAAAATGATTTGAAAAACAATGGCGCAAGTTTCGTGCGTTGAATCATCCGTTAAGCCGCTCAAATGAGTCCCGAACCGTTTTTATAAAAACTATACCAAAAATGTTACACTTTAGGTCCCTCAACTATTAAAACTTTTCATTTTAAATTGATATATATATAAAAATCTTATACATTTTATTCATTTCCATCTTTTATATATACACACACTCTCATATTTCCTCTCCCTCTCCAAGAATCCGGCCACCACTGGCCCGCCGCCGGCCACCACTCGCCGCCGCCGGAAAACTTTTCCGGCGGACATATCCGGCGAAGACCAAAAAGACTCCCCATCCTCCGATCTACCCGATCCCCTACACCACTCTCCTCCACGCGCCACCTCACCGCTGCCACGTCACCACCGACGCCACCATAACACCATCTACATCATCATTATAATACCACCATCATCATCACCACAGCCGCAGCCAGGGTGCGTTGGGTTTTATAACCCGATAAGGGTGCGTGCGGGCTCGACAGAAAAACCAACCGGGGTGCGTTGGTTTGAGTTATAAAGAGAAAGGGTTGGGTGTGTTTGGTTCGTTTTATAACACCCGACGAGGGTGCGGTTGTTTTGCTCAGCCACCTGAAAGGGTGCGTTTTGGTTTAATGAAACCACGCACAAGGGTGCGTTTGGCTTAACAGCCCACCCACAAAGGGTGCGTTCGGCTGTGTAAATATGACCAAAGGGGTGTTTGGGACAGCGGGCACAGCAAGGGGTACGTTTGGCTTGGATAGGAACACACAAGGAGTGTGTTTGGGATAGCGAAACAATAAAAAGGGAAACCCAAATACATTATCCTAGGCTAGTGGGACTTAGCCGTTAAGATTAGCTGCAACTTCTTGATCGAGCAGCTTCGTCTTCCGTTCGTGTTGTGCATATTAGATGCCTATCTGTCAATCGTTCTTCATCATCAAGGTGAGTTCATAGCCCCACGTTTTACATGTTTTACATATATTTTGGGGTGAGAACATGCTTGTTACAAATTCAATTACGTGTTTGATTTAAACTCGTTACGTGCTCATTTTCAACTTGTCTGCATACATGTTTACAAACGCATTTACATGGTTGATTACCTGTTTGGTTTACTTACTCATTTAAATATCTCGCGAGGAGATACAATACTTGGTTTACTTTTGAACGTAAACGCATACTTTACTTTTGAAAGGATTACGGATTAGCTTAAGTGGATTGAACTGATGACAAAACGGTACTGCCCGGGTGTTCTTGGAGGGGACACCGGTAACGGGAGTACATATTTTTA
>BQNB010095215.1:1839-17818 GCA_026074375.1 Tanacetum coccineum
TATTGTCCTTGTGTTGGTTTCCTAACAATCATAATGTTGACTAGTCAACACATTTATTGTCTAGTCAACACATTTATTGTCCTAGTTCATAACCGACACGACTTAATGTAATTCCGTTTTAGTCAACATATTTTAATGCTAACAGCCATGTTGACAATTAGAGCTAGGAGATTCATCCAGAGGACAAGTAGGAAGTTGGATGTAAATGCTCAAAAAGTTGGATTTGACAGGTCTAAATTGGAGTGCTACAATTGTCATAAATATGGTCACTTTGCAAGAGAATGTAGAGTTCCTAGAAATCAGGAAAACAGAGGAAGAGAGAATAATAGAAGAAATGTGACAGTGGAAACTCCCACTGAAAATGCCTTGGTTGCTCAATTGGAGGGTACGATTGGAGCTACCAAGCTGAAGAAGAGCATCCTACAAACTTTGCATTGATGGCACATACATCTTCAGGAAGTTCTTCCAGTTCAGATTTTAAGGTAGATTCTTGTTCTAAATTATGTGTAAAAGCTTATGCTACTCTCAAAGAACAATATGATAGTTTGTCTTTAGATTACAAAAGGTCTCAATTTAATTTAGTATCTTATAAAGCAGGTTTAGAATCTGTAAAAGCTAGACTAGCTCACTATAAGAAAAATGAGGCTGTGTTTGAAGAAAGCATAAATGTTTTAAAACTTGAAGTCAAACTAAGAGACATTGCTTTAGTTGAAAACAAAAAAGAAATTGGAAAAAGAAGAAAAAGAGAGAGATGAGTTAAAACTAACATTAGAGAAGTTTCAAAATTCATCTAAATCTTTAAATAATTTGCTAGAAAGTCAAGTCATTGACAAGTTTAAAATTGGACTCGGATATAATGCAGTTTCTTCTACTGCAGCTTCTCATGCAGTAGAAAGCTTTGTGAATTCATCTGAGATGTTAGAAAATCAGAAGAATAATAAGTCCAAATCTGATAAGGGATATCATGCAGTTCCCCCACCTTTTACATGGAATTTCATACCTCGCAAACCTGATCTAACATTTATGGATGAAATAGTTGAAAGTGAAATATGGATGTTACTACTATTGTTACACCTAGTAATGTTAAGACAATTAAGTCAAATCTTGAGTCTACTGGTGTAAAAAGTAATGGTGATGTATGTAGAACCTTAACCTGTTAGGGGGGGGGGGGGGGGGGGGGGGGGGGGAGAGAACACTTTAGACCTCGTAGTCATTGAGAATGGAATTCTGATGTTGATAGTGAGTAGAATTTATACCTAATGTTGAAAATAAATATGTTAGACCTAGCACTGAAAAAATAAAATTTGCTGAGTCTGCTAGGGAAACACCTACACAAAACAAATAGCATCCTAGAGGGAACCAAAGAAACTGGAACAATCTTATATCCCAAAGACTAGGAAGTGACTTTAAAATGATTAATAAAGCTTGTTTTGTTTGTGGTAGTTTTGAGCATCTTCATTATGTGTGTGATAAAAAGGTTATAAGACCAGTGTAGAACAACATAAGTAGGGTGAATCACAAGAACTTTACTAATAGAATGACTCACCCTCACCCTTATAGAAGATTTGTTCCACAAGCAGTATTAACCAAGTCTGGCAAAATTAATACTGCTGGTGCAAGTGTTAATACTGCTGTCAGACCAGTTAAAACTGCTGGCTCAAAACCAACTGTGAATCATCCTAAACCAATATCAAATGCTTATAAAAAGGGATATTCACAAGTCACAAGGCCATTTAACAAATATTCTGAATACAAAAACAGTATTTTCAATAAAAAGGCTAATACTGTCAGGGTAAAAGATACTACTGCTAGAGATAGAGCAGTAGTAAGTAAAAATAAGGAAAAAAGGGTTAATGCTGTTAAGGCCTTCGAGCATAGCTGGGTTTCGGAAAGCTAAAGAATAGTAGTACATCAAATACTTTTCAAGAAATATTCCTACATTGAATGCACGAGCAGATCCAAAGTCTATAATGGCTTTGACCCCCAAACGAGATAATTCTCTTATTTTATGTGCAGTGCAACCCAATCAGAATGATTACAAGGAAAAAGGAGTTATTGACATGGTTTGCTCAAGGCCACAATGACTGGAAACAAATTATATCTTACTAAATATGAAGATTATGATGGTGGTTTTGTTTCCTTTGGAGATGGTAAAGGTAGAATTTCTGGAAAAGGTAAAATCAAAACAGGAACATTGGATTTTAATAATGTGTACTTTTTGTAAAGAGTCGTTAAGTAAACTTGTTTAGGGTGTCACAAATAAGTACAAAAAGAATAATGTTCTTTTTACTGACACTGAATGTCTTGTCTTATCTTCTGACTTTAAGCTACTTGATGAAAGTCAAGTCTTGCTGAAAGTTCCAAGAAATGATAACATTTACAGTGTTGACCTAAAGAGTATTGTTCCCACTAAAGGTTTAACTTGCCTCTTTGCTAAGGCCACAATTGATGAATCCAAATTATGGTATAGGAGGCTTGGTCACATAAACTTTAAAAACATGAACAAACTTGTGAGGGGAAACCTTGTTAGAGGTTTGCCTTCAAAGATCTTTGAAAATGACCATTCTTGTGTTGCTTGTCAGAAAGGAAAGCAACACAAAGCCTCCTGTAAGACCAAACTTGTGAACTCAATCCGCAAACCCTTACATATTGTTAGCCTTAAAATATGGTGACAAACACGGAATTACATTAGTTTATTTATAGCATGTCAAAATATTTAAAAAAAAAGACATATGGGACTAGATATACTAGTTACGATAGTTATGTGGCACTAGGACTATAAATACCCCCTCCATACTTCCATGGAGGGGTGAAGTTCACATTTGTAAAGTGTGGGTGTGTGTGTTTTCACTCTAGAACACACATATCTTTCCATCTCTTTCTTTCTTTATTCTCTAATCAAATGGCTACACATTTATTTCACTTTATCTAACCTCCAGATCTGTTTTAATCCTTGTTCTTATATGTCATATATATTCTACAATTGGCATCAGAGCTCAGGATGTATTTTATTCATTTGTTTGTTGTTTACGTACGTTTAATGGTGTTCTTGTACTGTTCACGTACTGTTCATCTACTATTCATGTCAATGTTCATGTTACTGTTCATCATTTTTTTTCTCTTATGAAAAAGTAATGAACAGGTTATATATATATATGTTGATATTAATTTCTGATTCATGTCTGTGTTCAAATCTGCCAACTAGTGTGCTTAGAAGACAAGTTAATAGCTTAAAGCAGATCTGGGTTTATGTTTGCTTCTTGGTTGCGTTTTGATGAATAGAAAAAAAACCTAGATCCGGTTTTTAAAGAAAAAAGTACAAAAGTACAAAATTTACAGGTTGCGTTTTGGTTCAAAACAGTTGCGTTTTGTCTAAACAACAGAGGATTGCGTTTTGTCTCGGACTGCGTTTTGGTATTGCGATTTGTCCCAAGTTGAAGACCTTTACTGACAATGGGGGCAAAAGCCTTTATTGGCTGCCTGAAAATTTATAAATGTTGCGTTTTGTGACGGGTTGCGTTTTGCCCCCCAAGACCTTGTTGCGTTTTGCTTGGGTAATCGTTTTGTCTATAAACCGACAAACCAAAAAAAGAGTCAACTTAGATATTTAAAACGCTAGTTGACCACTGCGCGGTCAAGGAAAAAAAAAAAAGACTCAACTGATCATCAAATGATACAATCAACAACAACAACAACCATCACCAAAAACAAAACCTACCTAACACAAAAGAAACAACCTCACGAATCCACAAAACACCCAATCGTCCAATATACCAAACACCAAATCCTGACTCAATCTACTAACCTTCAACTCCATTGTCCAGCATATTATACGATCTCCATCACGCACAAAAAACCACCACCATCATATACTCGAATCAGACAAAACCACCCCTAGTGGCCCATTCCCAACACCCCCAATCTCTCCTTAACCCTAACCTAAGTAACCCCTCCCACCCAAAGACCACAACAGCACAAAAGCCCCTACTACAAAACAACCCGGAACACTTGAAGGTGTACTAACCCACTACCTAAACCCACCCCACCCTCCCTCCACCATCCCCCAACATAACCGTTTCCAAAACACACTAAAAACCTAATACGAACCACCCCCCTAACTACCCCTCTCTCACCCCTCGCCCTCACACCCATCACATTACTAATCCCAAATTAACCAAATTCTGTGAAAAACGAGTTTAAACCACTCTCTGTAGTGGCTGGATGAATCGAGAAGTGGTTTATAGATCAGTGTGCACCGGTTAATATGTAAGCCAAAGATGATGGGATATTTTTGTTCGTATCTTTCTTACTCTCCATTGTTGCGTTTTTGAAATGATTCCAGATATATTGAGTTATTGGTTTGGGAGAGAAACTCAGATAGGGGCGTTGATAAAGATTAGGGTTAATTGTTTCCTTTCCCTAAAATTAAAAGGAGCTGGATAATAAAAGAGGTTGATGATCGGTGATTATTTTTTTTTTCTCTATATACCTTGATATGGGCCATGGCAAATCACATTTATTTTATGCCAGGTACAAAAACACCAACCCCACAAGTTGGCCGAGAATTTACCATCAGGATTAAAAAGGAACCCTTTTGCCGAATTTATAAGAAACATATGTCTCAAGTGTTGTAAGCCCTACATGGCGTCTAGACTCAATTAAACAATAATCATTCCCTAAGTGTCTTCCCTAAACCCCGCCCCTAGTACTTTCATATGCACCACATATTTGAAGAAGTCCAGTGAAACCATATCATATGTTTCGAGAACTAAAACACATACCCACGACAAGTTAGACTAACCAATGTGGAAATTCCGAGAAAAATTGAACTAAAACAACAATTGTCCTAGATAAACATAAATTCTAGAACCACAAACACAACAAGACATGATACATAACACTATAAACTATCCGAATGACGAATCACTAAATGACCAACCTGTCTAAAAAATCGAATTAACAGCCACTATAAACGACTACTATAATAAAAATTTAACCCTAAAAAAGTCAATCCTAATGTCAAAACCCATCCTTCCGACACACAACAAACCCACCTCTCGCCTATCATCTAAAATATTGCATACCTCCCCGATTCCCCCCTCCCCCCGGCCCCAATCTAAAAACCTAATCTATGAAAGATGACTGCCTGACCGACATACCCCCCAACACAACCCTCCTAATCCAACACACTAACCAAGCGCCACCTTGGATTAATTGAAATCCTGCCCACGCAACCACACCCAAAACCCTTCTAACCTAATACATAACCACAGTTGTCTTCCCCCCTCCTACTCAGAGTCACCTAACCCTCTAGTTAATACAACAACAATCACCAAGTACCTGATTTTACACTCTACCAAACTACTTCAAACCCCACATGCCCCTATACAACCCAACCCCCCCGTTAGCCCTTCAACCTACCCCCCAAATTCTTCAAAGAACCCAACTAAAACCCAAAGTGCAATTTAGCGAAACAGGAAAACTTCACCCATGGTCCCCACAAAATCCGAACAGACCCTCTTAAGTGTCCGAAAAGCCCGCGATAACCTGTAATCGCAGACAACCGCACGAACACGCCTTGTCACAAAAATTCACCATTTCAAGACAAAGGTACTTCACAGCTAAGCAAATTTTCTTAAAGTTCTTCAAAAACGACTTCACATATACAAGACCGTTTGATTATACCAAGTTTTTATCTTGATTCTTTGCATTCAATCTCCTCTAACGGTATTTTCTGAAGTGACCAAAAGGGGTAATGCAGTAGATTTGGAATTCACAATTTGTTCTTAAGACAAGAACTTCTCTTAGTATATGACCGTACAAACGACAATGATGCTTCCGCAGAACGAAACCATCAAGGGGGAAGGAATGTATACTTCCGGGACTTAGTTGACTTTGATTTTACCGTGTCAAATTTCCAGGGGAAGTAATGTATATACTTCAACTTAGTAAGGATTGTGAAGTATTCTGCATGCGTGAGAAAATAGTTTGTCTGATATTCACGCATGCAACCTCCTGAAACGATATTTTCCAAGGGCCCTAAATGACGAACTCCTAATGTAGTACCGTCGGTAAGTTTTTCCCTATACAAAAAATCGCTTTTCACTGTTGAATGACAAGTAGAGAGATAAATCACGCTAATCCATCAATGTTTCCACGAGAGGAATCTCTGCTCAAAAGAGGGATGTTGGTTTGGGGGGAAGCTGTATTTAGAAAACTTACGTGTTCACCATAAAAGAGTCTATGGAAGAAAGCTCCCCCCGGCTTTTTCAAGACATGCTGCATGAATTGTGGTGGAAGTTAATCAGTTCATGGCATCTACAATGGTTCATGTAACAAGTAAAGACAATGCAGATCCAAGTTTCAAGACAAGGAGAACTCAGAAGACATCTTTAGATTTGGAAGCGCTTTGGAAGACTTTATTTAATTGTATTTGTACTTGTTAGGAACGTTGTAAGTAATTCCGTATGTGTCCACATATTGTTTAAGCTACTTGATGAAAGTTAAGTCTTGCTGAGATTTCCAAGAAAGGATAACATTTACAGTGTTGACCTAAAGAGTGTTGTTCCTACTAAAGGTTTAACTTGCCTCTTTGCTAAGGCCATAATTGATGAATCTAATTTATGGCATAGGAGGCTTGGTCAAATAAACTTTAAAAACATGAACAAACTTGTGAGAGGAAATCTTGTTAGATGTTTGCCTTCAAAGATCTTTGAAAATAACCATTCTTGTATTGCTTGTCAGAAAGGAAAGGAACACAAAGCCTCCTGTAAGACCAAGCTTGTGAACTCAATTAGCAAACCCTTACATATGCTTCATATGTACCTATTTGGTCCTACAAATGTTAAGAGTTTAATGAAAAAGTATTATTGCTTAGTTGTTACTGATGACTTTAGTAGATTTTCTTGGGTATTCTTTTTGGCCATTAAGGATGAAACTAGTGGGATATTAAAGACCTTCATAACTGAAATAGAAAATCAACTAGACTATAAAGTAAAAGTTATCAGAAGTGATAATGGAACTGAGTTCAAAAATAGTGTAATGAATCAGTTCTGTGAAATAAAGGGTATTAAGAGGGAATTCAGTGTTGCTAGGACTCCTCAGCAGAATGGTGTTGCTAAGAGGAGGAATAGAACACTGATAGAGGCTGCAAGAACTATGTTAGTTGACTCTAAGTTGGCAACCACCTTTTGGGCTGAAGCAGTTAATATTGCTTGCTATGTGCTAAATAGGGTCTTAGTCATCAAGCCTCATAACAAGACACCTTATGAACTTATTCGTGGAAGAATTCCATTAATAGACTTCATGAAAACTTTTGGGTGTCCTGTTACCATCTTAAATACTAGGAATCATCTAGGCAAGTTTGATGGAAAAGCTGATGAGGGATTTTTTGTTGGGTACTTTGTAGTTAGCAAGGCCATGAGAGTATTTAACAAGAGGACCATGATAGTTGAAGAGACCTTAAACATTAGATTTCTTGAAAATACACCTAATGTGACAGGAAATGGATCAGACTGGCTTTTTGATGTTGATTCTTTGACAATATCTATGAACTATGTACTAGTTGTTGCAGGAAATCAAACTAATGGTAGTGCAAGAAATAGAGATAACATTGTTACAGGTCAAGCTGAGAAGAAGATAGAACCTAAATAAGAATACATCCTAATACCTTTCTGCATAACTGATCCATTAATCTCTCAAGGTCCTAAGGATAGTGAAGAAGATTCTAGAATGAAGCCTATAGAAGTGGATGAAAGTGGAGCTTTAGATAAAGATGGGGAGGATGATCAAGCCACAAGAAGTGAGTTTGAAAGGCTACTTCAAAAAGATAAGTAGATTATACATCCTAACAGCACTAATAGTATTAATACTGTTAGTACACCTGTTAGTACTGCTGGACCATTTTGTACTGATGATGATCTATCATCACCAGTTAATGCTGCTGAAGCTTCTAATGCATTTGAGGAACATCTATTTGAACAATTTTCTCCTTTCAAAAATGCATTTACACTTCCACATGTTCAAATGTGACTCTAATGGATGATACTGGAATTTTTAGTAATGCTTATGATGATGAAGATATGGGTGCAAAGGCTGACCTCAACAACTTGGTAACAACCATGAATGTCAGTCCTATTCCCATAACCAAAATTGACAAGGATCATCCTAAAGACCAGATCATTAGAGACTTAAATCCAGCTATTCAAACAAGGAGAATGACCAAGATTTTTGATGAACATGCTATGGTATGTTACATTAATAAGCAAAGGAGAACAAATCATAAAGATTATCAAAACTGCTTATCTTCCTGTTTTCTCTCTCAAATGGAACCCAAGAAAGTAATTTAAGCTCTGGAAGATCCAAGCCGGATAGAAGCAATGCAAGAGGAGCTTCTACAATTTCAACTTCAGAAGGTTTGGACAATGGTTAATTTACCTAATGACAAGAGAGCCATTGGAACAAAATGGGTCTTTAAAAACAAAAAGGACGAGAGAGGGATTGTAGTGAGAAACAAGGCAAGACTGGTTACACAAGGTTATACCCAAGAAGAAAGAATTGATTATGATGAGGTTTTTGCTCCTGTTGCTAGGATAGAAGCAATCAGGTTATTTTTGGCCTATGCATCATTTATGGGGTTTATTGTGTACCATATGGATGTAAAGAGTGCCTTCTTATATGGAACTATTAAAGAGAAGGTTTATGTGTGTCAACCTCCTAGTTTTGAAAAATTCACAATTCCCCGACAAAGTGTATAAGGTAGAAAAAGCTTTATATGGTCTACATCAAGCTCCTAGAGCCTGGTATGAGACCTTGTCTACCTACTTAATTGAAAATGGATTTAGAAGAGGCACTATAGATAAGACTTTGTTCATGTAACAACTCGAGTTTCACGACGCGTATGACGATCGCGAGTTCGACGTCATTATTATTATTTTATGACTTTTTCGTAAGCAAGCGTCGACATTTAAATTTTTACTCGTCAAAATTAATTATTTTTGCATTTTTATTAAGAACGGAAATTTTTAAATAATTATTTTTGACGTTTCGCAAGTCAACGTTTGACCGCGTGTTCATTAATCATTTTGAGTATCGTAAAAATCTATGACGCGCCCCGTTATTATTTTCTTGACCGAAAAGTATTATTTTTAATCTCGCCGCCTTTGTTCTTGGTCCGTTGGCCAAAACTCGCGTTTATGGCTCGCGTTTTATTTAAACCTTGTCAAGTTAACTTTTAAATTAAAATGTTACACAAAATTTTTACAAGTAATAAAAAGAAAAATATATATATATGTTTGCATGCCCTGATACCGAGGCCGACGTCTAGAGCAAACACACACACTCAATCTCTTTTTGAGTCCCAAAGTTCAATCATTATACTTATACTTCCAAGTCTAGATAAAAACCCTTTCATTTTATTTTCCTATTAGTAATCTCCTAGCTTATAGAAATTGTTTTCTCTCCTTCTTTGCTTCTCTTGTCCGGCCGAGCATAGAAACACACACACTCTCACCATTTTTGCATTTTGATCTTAAAAATACCTTCAAACATCACTCAAATGATAACCTAGATCAAAAAGGAACCAAGTTTATATTGTTTTTCTCCTCCCCTCTTCTCTTTTTGGTCCGGACGAGCACCCAACACCAACACCTTTGGTGTTTTGATTTTTCCACTTATCAAATAATGTTTAGGAAGATATAACTTGATCATCCATGTAATAAAAATACACATGCAACAAGGTTTGCTCAAGGTTAATTTTTATTGAAGCAAAAAGGGATTTTTGGTTTGGCTAGGGTTGTTGGTTGTGGGTTCGAACCAAGCTAAAGGCCACAAGGAAGTGGTTTTGTTGATTGGTTATTTATTAGGTTGATTGGGTTGATTCAAGTTTGGGTTTGGTTTGGTTTGGTGGGTTTGTAAGCCGCGGCTAAGTCACAAGGAGGACGACCCGACGTTTTTATTTTCCGATCTCGCTCCATAAAGCATCGTGAGCACCCTTTTATGTTTATTTCGATTATCTCATTCGTTTGATTTAATTATGTTTGCATGCATGTGATGAATCAGAGGGAAAGCTTGCGAGAGTAGACTAGATATTATTTTCGATTGATTGAGCATTTTAGATTAAAATTATATGTCATTATAGACATGTTCTAGTTGATTTAAATACCTAAAAATGATTTTTAAGGTGTTTTGTAAATGTAAACATGAGCAGAAAGTTTGACACGCCAAACGAGAACCGAGATTTTGTAAAATCTGATTTTATGCTTTGAATATGATAAAGCTATCCGAGAAGATCGTTTCGATATAAGGTAGAGCTTCTAACTCTTAATAACGAAAAAGTTAGAGCAAAAACGAGATAGATAGTCGATGTATAAAAACTCAGCATTTGTTCAAAATGGTAGTTGCTGTCTCCGATTTAAAGGCATGTTTTGAGCACTTTCGAGTCCGTTTCGGGCTTCCGGCGAAGCACGAAAGTTGCTCAGAATGATGTTTTACTGTTCCGCGAGGCTCGCCAATTTTAAAATCAAGTGATAATGGGTCAAAACCCATGGTCAAAGTCTGTGTTTATATTTAAAATAGGCAAGTGCCAGCAGAATCTCGTAAGGACATTTTTGTCATTTTCTATCGAGTTCTGGGTCTCGGCTAAAACATAATTTAGAGCGGGTCAGATTTAATTATAAATATATATGTAAAAGTCAAACGTAAAAGTCAAACGTAAGAATAACTTGACGAATATATGTCGAAAGAGTTTCAGTGATAGTAAAATAATATCGATAAGATATATAGAGATCAACAGGTTTTCGGACAATTAGTGGGACTAAAAACGTATAGTATTTTAATATGGTAACTTTTGGTAATACACGAACGTAACCTCGTTACGGATAATTAATAACCGGAATGAATGTCGGAAGTATGATAAGATAAATAAATAACTTTTATAAATATAATTAAGTGTCAAGACCTACTAAAAATGGTAAATTTCTGAAAATAGTAACTTTCTAAAAATAGAAAGTTTCCTAAAATGGGAAGTTTTCGACTAGGTTACGTGAGGAATAATTATAACTTAATATTGTGGGGTTTTAAGATCTAAGGCGCAAGCGGGTTTCTCATCACATGTATGAATACGTATATTATATATATATATATATATATATATATATATATATATATATATATATATATATACATGATTTTAATGATACGATGTACGCATCGTCGATCGTACTTTTCGGTATAATAATCGAGCGGCTCTAATTATAGGTCGTGATCGTGTTCGTGGATTCTTCGTACTAGATTTCATTATTTGATCACCGGCTATTGATCGAGCTGAGTTCATAGCCTCGCTTTTAAAGTTTTCAATGTTTTTAACTCCGCGAGGGGGATATATTGCTTGTTTGAAAATAAGAACGCAATGTGTTTTGATTTTAAAATATGATTCCATTCACTATTGAGTATATGCCTTTTTCTGTGTATCCGTTAATTGCCTACTTTGTGTTGGTGAACGCTAATGCATTAAATAGATCTATTGGGTTTGACAACCCTGTCCGGGGTTTGAATCAGTGGTGAGCACCCCGTAACGGACATTTTGTTATTAGTATTAGGGGAAGTGGCATACTTCCCGGACATGATTTCGTCCTACGGGATGAATGTGTTAAGTTTCGGTACATGGGCTCTTTAGTTGGAAATCATAAAAGTTATAACTTGCTTACTCACAAAGCAACGTTATTGATGTTTTGTGGAACCCAAATTATGCGTTCTATGTGTCGATTATAAACTCTATGAATTCACTCAACGTTTTGTTGACGTTTTTAAGCATGTATCTCAGGTTATTTGTTGTTGATGGCTTGGATGGAACGGAACGCGGATGTCAAGGACGGTGCCTCGGTGAAATAATGTCATAAACTAAATTCAATGTTTTAAAATCAAGTCGTGATGTGACTTTTAGAAAATAAATTTCTGTATTAATAAGTGGGACCAATGTAACTCTGATCTTTTAATAAATGGAAATTGTGTTTTATAAACGTATCTTTGAACGTTTACTGGGACTCGTGTGCATGTATTATGAAGTAGCACCCCAATCGTTGTATTCCGCTGCGTATCGCATTTTGGGGGTGTTACAATGAATAAATAAATGCATAATTTATTTTATGATCAAAGGAATTTTTATTTTTCTTAAACCTCATATTTTTTTGTAAAATGTAACAAACATTTTTAAAACTTATACAAAACATTTTTGTATTTATAAGAAATGTTTATTCAAAATTAATATTTTGAATTCATATTTTCCACCTAAAAACGAATATATTTGATCCAGAAAACACCTTCTCTAGAAAAGACAAAAATGAGAGCGTCTAGCTATGAGCGGCCCCCTTATAGGTAAGGGCGGCCCCTTTAGTGATAAGGGGGCCGTCCATAGAGCTCAGAGGGTCGGCCATGTAAAAACGCTCTCAGCTTTGCCTATATATAGTGGATTGTTCCCCACATATTTTTCACCTTTTGAACCTATTTTTTTCTGTCCCAAATCAGTTTATACATCCTCTACATCCTCTAAAAAAATTGATCATTTTAATCATAAGCATTTGTTTCCAAGTGATTCAAGCTTATTCCTCCAAGTGCAAGAGAAGAACTCTCGCTATCGTCAAGATACGAAGTTATGTAGTTTAGTTAGTGCATTCGTGACATATATTACATTCATAATGTATAGATCGAGTCCACATATTCCAAACTTCTGTAATAGTTAGATCAGGTTAATCGTGATAGTATTTAGATGAGGTAAATACTTGTAAGGGTAATTAGTAGTTAGATAGGGTTGATCGTGATAGTATTTAGGTGAGGTAAATACTTGTGAGGGTTGTTAGTATTTTAGGCCTTAAAATACAAGCATGTGGTAGATTTGTCCTAGCTAAGATTAGAACTCGACATTTGGCTTAGTGTCAGAAATTGGTGTAAGCTACAGGGTAGATTGGTTCTAGCTAAGATTAGAACTCGACATTTGGCTTTATGTCGAAAATTAGTGTAAGGTACTTGTGTACGGTTTTCTTCGTCTAAAGGGAGCTTGATGACTAGTGAAGTAACTCTTGAGTTGGGTACTCGGGGAGTGAAGTTGGGCGAAGAGGAGCTTCATGACTGAACCACTATAAATCTTCATGTCTGGTTTGCATTTCCTTTTACTCATCTTTTTACATTTATACTCACATTTATCGTTTTATATTTATACTTGCAATTGTATGTTGTGTTGCTTATATAATATTGATTATGTTTGTGTCATGAATAAATGTGAACATTGTGCTTTGGTGTATATTGCTGTTATACAATTTGGTACTACATGTATATAAATAGTAAGAACACTCTTTATATTGTATCACGCTTGATCGGCAATTTTATACGAAACATTTTAAGTTTTTGAATGGAACGTATTCACCCCTCCCTCTACGATTTCCACAAAACTATTAGGAGTTTCTCGTTTTTGATACTTTGTTGAACTATTAGGAGTTTTTCGTATTTGGTACTTTGTTGAACTATTAATTTTTTTTCGTATTTAGTACTTTGTTGAACTATTAGGAGTTTGTCATATTTGGTACTATTTTGAACTATTTAATGTTTGTTTTGTTTGGTACTTTATGATGTTAAACTGTTTGGTGTATTGTTATTTGGTTGTGATGTTTAATTATATGGCGTTTGATAATAATATTATTGTTTTTACAGGTTAAATGGATGCTTAAAAAAAACTTGCATTAATCTATATTATTTATTTTATTTTAAATATTTTCGACGAAGTGTAAGGAAACGTAAAAGGGATAATACTTCTACAATGTCCGGCCATCAATATACTTAGGAGCTTTTGCAAGGAAATATTTTACAATGTACGGAGTTGATACGGAGGTCTCGTGACTCGTTTGTTCGACTATGCAATCATTTTAAAGAAAAGAATTGGTTAAGAGATAGCAAGCATATATCGGTTGAGGAAAAGATGTTTATCTTTCTTATGATAATTGGTCACAATGAACGATATGCTGTTATGAAGCGTAGGTTTCAACACTCGAAGGAAATAATTCATAATTGCTTTCACGAAGTATTAGACCGGATGTTGGTATTTGCTGAAGAGGTTATAAGACCGACAACATTTAATCCAAATCCGAACATTCCAGGAAACAATAGAAGGGAACGTCGAATGTTTAAGGTAACTGTCAAATTTATTACCAACATGTCTCTTGATTTGATTGTATTTTAACAATTTGTTGTTCCAAATTTGGGAGCTGTTGGTGCACTTGATGGAATTCTTATACATGCTTCTATTCCGCCTCATAAACATAATGTATATAGAGCAAGAGGAAGAGGTGACTGCTATCAAAATGTTTTAGCCATTTGTGACTTTAACATGATCTTTACCTATATTTTTGTTGGATGGGAAGGTACGACACACGACGCGAGAATACTTAATGAAGCTTTAGATGATCCAATATATGAGTTTCCGATTCCCCCTTCAGGTATTTAAGTTTGAAATTATGATATACCCTGTATGTGAAAACGTAGATATGAAGATATACAAAAATTAATTTGTTTTATTTTTCAAATAAATTTATCTGTGTGATGTTGTCTAAAAGCATACGCCTGGGTTTATGGCTCCGTATCGCAATGTTAGATATTGGTTAGGAGACTTTTGTCAGAAACATGCAATGACGAGTAAAGAAAATTCAATTACGCTCATGCAAAACTTCGAAACGTAATTGAGCGTGCATTTGATGCCTTAAAAGCACGTTTTTCAATATTGAAGAGTATGCCCAAATTTCCTTTGGTTAAACAAAGAGATATTACTATTGCATGTTTTGCATTTCATAATTTTATACGAAAGGAGGGTTTAAGCGATATTTTTTTGCTCAATACGACCAAAGTGACATACATGTTAATGAAAATGTACGTGATGATAACGATGGTGATGTTGAAGTTGTTCAACCTATTGGGGGTGAAGCCGATCAACAGTGAAGCCGATCAACAATATATAATTAACTTACGAGATGATATCGCGAAACAAATAATGCAAGCAAGGTCTTGAATTATTTGGTTTTAGGTAAGTTACTTGAATGTTTCTTCATTACGTTAAACTTATGTATTATTTTAAAAAAGTTCGTGTAATAGTTATTACTATGTTAAAATTTAGAATATGCATTAAGATAATTAATTTATTGGTTTATTGTTGTGTTAAATATATGATAAAAATGTTTTGTTTTATGTTTATACAAGTTACTTATTCATCGTATTATTATTGTTTGATATATACTTTAAAAAATGAACCATTAAGAGAATTGTAGGATCCCGTATTCACTTCATTACATATAACATACACGAATCAAACTAGAAAAGAGAAAGAGAGTGAGTTGAACTTTTAGAGGGAGAAAGAGGAGAGAGAGAGAGAGAGATGAGAGAGTTTTTGGAAAAGGAAAAGATTTATAAATGAACAACTAACTCTTTTCTAAATAGAAAAGAGTTTATATACCCCGTCGCGTTAAATGACGCGCGGGATATTTAACTAGGACCCGGGCTCGGGTTTTGCTTGGGATTAAACCCGAAACATATATAAGATTAGATTATCTATCGAGCCCGATTCCCGATATTATACTATTACAACATTAACTAGTTAAATGACCGAAACCCGTACATGTAATGAACGAAATTCCAGTTCGGCTCAATATTTTGAGGCTAACAATCTCCCTCAAAGTGAGTTCATTGATGACACTCCTTCATGAGATCATGAGATTGCTTTTGTCATTAAGCTCATGTGGTATTGGTCTTTTTCTTTGTTCTTTGTTGTAGATTTGTTCTTTCATGCTTTGCGATCTAGACTTTGAGCCTTTGTCATTGTCTTTATCGTCTATGCCATCTTGCGATCTTGTGTCTTTGACCAACATGCTCATACTTTTGCATTATCTTGAAAGCTTTATTTCAGAGTTTGCGGAAGTCTTTGTCTTTAAATCTTGAGCTTTCT
>BQNB010095216.1:0-25923 GCA_026074375.1 Tanacetum coccineum
TTTGGTAAAGGGTTTATACCCTATGAAATGCTAAAATGATGATGAAAGTTATGTCAAGCAAATCTACTCGCCAAAGGTAACTTATTTGGGTAATGGGTTTATACGCAATGAAATGCTCTAATCATGATGCAAGTTAAGTCGAGCAAATCTGCTCGCCAAAGGTATCTTGTTTTGGGTAAAGGGTTTATACCCGATGAAATGGTCAAATGATGACGAAAGTTATGTCGAGCCAATCTGCTCGCCAAAGGTATTTTGTTTTTGGTAAAGGGTTTAAACCCGTAGAAATGCTCAAATGGTGACGAAAGTTATGTCAAGCAAATTTGCTCGCCAAATGTATCGTGTTTTGGTTAATGGGTTTATACCCGATGAAATGATCAATTGTTGACGAAAGTTATGTCGAGCAAATCTGCTCGCCAAAGTTATCTTGTTTTGAGTAAAAGGTTTATACCCGATGAAATGCTCAAATGATGACGAAAGTTATGTCGAGCAAATCTGCTCACCAAAGGTATCTTGTTTTGGGTAAAAGGTTTATACTCGATGAAAAGCTCAAATAATGACAAAAGTTATGTCGGGCAAATCTTCTCGCCAATGGTATCTTGTTTTAGGTAAAGGATATATAGCCGAAGAATTGCCCAAATGATGACGAAAGTTATGTCGGGCAAATGGTCAAATAATAACAAAAGTTATGTTAAGCAAATCTGCTCGCCAAAGGTATCTTGTTTTGGTTAAATGATGACAAAAGTATCTTGTTTTGGGTAAAAGGTTTATACCCGATGAAATGCTCAAATGATGACGAAACTTATGTCGGGCAAATCTGCCAAAGGTATCTTGTTTTGGGTAAAAGGTTTATACCCGATGAAATGCTCAAATGATGACGAAAGTTATGTCGGGCAAATCTGCCAAAGGTATCTTGTTTTAGGTAAAGGGTTTATAGCCGATGAATTGCTCAAATGATGACGAAAGTTATGTCGGGCAAATCTGCTCGCCAAAGGTATCTTGTTTTGGGTAAAGGGTTTATACCTGATGAAATGCTCAAATGATGACGAAAGTTATGTCGAGCAAATCTGTTAGCCAAAGGTATCTTGTTATGGTAAAGGGTTTATACCCGATGAAATGCTCAAAGGATGATGAAATTATGTTCCGCAAATCTGCTCGCCAAAGGTATCTTGTTTTGGGTAAAGGGTTGATACCCGATGAAATGCTCAAATGATGACGAAAGTTATGTCGAGCAAATCTTCTCGCCAAAGGTATCTTGTTTTGGGTAAAGGGTTTATACCCGATGAAATGCTCAAATGATGACGAAAGTTATGTCGAGCGAATCTGCTCGCCAAAGGTATCTTGTTTTGGGTAAAGGGTTTATACCCGATGAAATTCTCAAATGATGACGAAAGTTATGTCGAGCAAATCTGCTAGCCAAAGGTATCTTGTTTTGGGTAAAGGGTTTATACCCGATGAAATGCTCAAATGATGACGAAAGTTATGTCGAGCAAATCTCTCTAGTTTCTCTCTCTAAAATATTTCTCTCTAGCCGTTACATTATTTCAAACTCATTTTAAACTCATTTTATTACGAAATCTCTCATCTAATTTAATTCTAGCCATGATTTTTGATTTTGGATAAGAGATTTGTGTTCTTCGTTTCAATCCATTCATTTTCATACCAATTTTTTCACCCCGTTTCCGTTTTCTTTAAATTCCATTTTATTCGACTGTTGGAGTTGCTTGTGTTATTGTCTCGTTTAATTCTTTTTTACGAAATTGCTTTATGTTATAGTGGTTTCTTGTGTTTTTCAACATGAGAGACCCAGATCCGAAAAACCCTAATTCAGTCCCTCCTCCTAGAGGTACTGATGATGTAATTAAACCCAAACGTGCTACTAGAGGTGTTAATAGTGAGATTAAATTAGCTCCTAAGTATACTTTCTCCATCTCTAAACCGGCTTTGGGAAGTGGTAGGAAAATTAATAAGAAGGGTTCTAAGGGTAGGGTTTTGAAGAAGATTGTTGAAGATATGGAGTATGATGATGTTAGTGATGGGTCTGATGTTAGAGAAGAAGATGAGATGGTTGGGGATGAATTTGGTGATACTGTTGGAAGTAATAGTGGTATGGGTAGGTCTGGGATAGAAGATGTTGTAGATTTCAGGGATTCTAATGAGGTAGAGGAAGTAGGAGATGGTGGCTTTGTGAAGGATAATGAGGTATGTAATGTTTTTCAGGGTAATGTTGCTAAAAATATTGAAAAGCTTGAAAAATTAGCTAATAAGAACAATGATATTGGTGATATACCTGTTCCTTTTGCTGAGAATGCTATACTTAATCCTGGTTTTAAGGTTGTTAGTGAAGGTAATAAGGATAAGGGGAATGGGGCTTCAAGTGAAAGGGTTTGGCCTAGTTTAAATGAGGTAAGTAGGAAGGATAAGGGAATTAGAGATGTGGGTAATAATGCTTGTGATACTGATATGCTTGATAGTGCTAGTGTAAGGAAGCCTATGTCCTTTGTTAGTACTATGCAGGGTATGGTTGCTAGTGGTAGTAATAAGCACTAAGATTCCAGTTAGGTACATGAAAAGCGTGTAAACTGTTGTTGAAATGGATCCCTTGTTAGAAGAGGAGAGTAAGAAATGGGATATAACTCTTTGTAGGGTATTTTGTAGGGATTTGAAAATGAGTTATGTTTGAAGTCAGGCCATTTGAGAGAATGTGAGAGCTTCATCAGTTTAGCTGAAATAATCACTAATGAATGTGGGTTGTATTTTTTAAAATTTAGGTCTGTGGAGGGAATGAATTATGTACTTGAGAATGGGCCTTGGCTTGTTGAGGGGAAACCGTTGTTTGTTCAGAAATGGGAGGCTGGTTTATGTATGGAAAAACCTGAACCTAGTAAGGTGCCTATATGGGTTAAAATTATGAATGTTTCGTTAGAAGCTTGGAATTCTCATGGTATTAGTAGGCTTGCGAGTAGCTTGGGGAATCCTATCATCATGGACAGAATTACTACTTCCATGTGTGAGAGGGCATATGGTAGAGCAAGTTTTGCTAGAGTGTTGGTTGAAATTGATGCAACTAAGGAATTAGCTGAGAATATTGAAGTATGTTATAGCAGTTTGGGAAAGTCAATGAATCTTAGAGTGGAGTATGCTTGGAGACCACCACTGTGCACTCACTGCAAGGTGTTTGGTCATGATCTTGGTACATGTAAAGTTAGGGATAGAACACAAGAGGAAAAAAGGTTGATGGAGGATGAAAGAAAGAAGTGTGTTATTAGTAATGCAGAACAGAATGTGAAGGTTAATGGTGGATGGCAGGAGGTGAGAAGACCTATTAGGAATGTAGCTAGTACAAGTAAGAATGTAGGACAGCAGAATGATAATAGGAATAGTCTAGGGAATAGAGGTGGGTATACTGGTAGAGGTAGGGGTGGTATGTTTGGAAGAGGGGGTTTGAGTGGTGGTAGAGGTGGTATGTTTCAAAAGGAGAATTATGAAGGTGTGGGTAAAAACTTTGTTCCAGTTAGAAATGTAGGACAAAGAGTAGATAATGTGCATGTTATTGATGGTGAAAGTAGTGGTAGTAGGCTTGATAAAAGTATAGATGTTTCTTTAGATAAGAATGGTTCTGTGAAGAAGACAAGTGTTAAGGAAGGTGTTAATATTAGAAACAGTTTTGAGGCATTAGTTGATGACGCTGTGGAAATTGGTGGGGAGGAATGGGTTGAGATGAGAAGCAAAATTGATTTGGCATGTGAATTGGGTATGCAGATTGATGATAATGAAAAGAAAAGATGGTCTGAGGATTTAAAGAAATACTATGATGATAAGTGTGAAGCTAATATAAAGAAGAACATGATTTCTGGGTTAAAGTGGAGGATTGCTAAATTGCAACAGGATATTGTTCATATCAATACATATGTGACTTCAGTGGCTAAGGAGGGTGCTGAAAAACAGTGTGTGGGTATTATGAAAAAAGAAGGGATAACAAGAAATCAGGCTTATGGGAAAATTTATGATGAAATTTATAAAAGTGAGCTTATGAAGATAAAAAGGCTGAAGTTGGAACAACAGAAAGCAGAAGTGGATCTTTTCTTCTATGCTGAGGAAGTGTTGACTGATGCAGTTAGAGAGAATTGGACTGATGAGATGATTCAGCAATATGAAGGCTTAATGGGAGAGAAGGTGGACAAAATGATGAATGATAGTTTTCAAGGAAGTGCTTTGGAAAAGATGGATGAAGAAGTTGAGCAAAAGTATACAAACGGAACTGCTGAATTCATGGTGAGAGATGAGGTCTCAAATGTGGTTGAAGGTAATGATGCTGAGGTGCAAGGTAAGTTTGCATCTATCCCATCTTTAGTTTAAATGGTGTTAAAAATTGCTTCATGGAATATTCAGGGTTTGGGTAATTCTCTGAAACAAAATGAAGTTAAGAATCTTATTAATAATAATGGTATTAAAATGTGTGGTATTTTAGAAACTCAGCTTAGAAAGAAATTTGTTAATAAAATCTGTAATGAGGTTTTTGGGAACTGGGCTTGGGTTTCTATTATGTGGAAAATAAGAAATGGGTGATAATAGCTGTGGGATGGGATCCTGCTATTGTTACTCCTGTCTTGCTTTCTCAAACTAGCCAGATTATGCATTTCTTAGTTAGAAGTAATTTTGATAATAATATTTTATTTTCTTTATGTCTATGGGGAGGTTAAAGTTTGTTGGTGATTTTTCCTTGTGGGTGTTACTTGGGATTTTTAATGTTATTCTTAATTTTTAATGAAAAATTCTAGGGAATTAGAATTAATAATGTAGTATTAATGACATTAGAGAATGTTGGAGGGTTGTTAATAATTGAAAAAGATAATTAAGGTTACGGGTTGTTCCCTTTACTTGGGATTTCAAAAAGGAAGGATCCTAGTATGGTATTTTGAAAAAATAGGAAATAGAATCATGGGAATGGGAATTTGTGGATGATTATTCTAATTGTTAATGCGAATTTTTCTTTCTTACGGTGGTTTTCTGGATACGATTCCCCTGCTGTGTTAGTTTTTCCTAATATTAAGGGTAGGAAAAATAGAGCATTTAGGTTTTTGAATTATCTTACGGACAAAAAGGAGTTTATTGACACTGTTAGAGATAATTGGAATATAAGGGTCAAAGGGTATGACATGTTTATCTTGGCTAAAAGACTTAAGTCTCTTAAGAAACATATGAGGGATCTTAATAAGAAAAATGGGGATGTTTGTGAGAAAGTTAGAAAGTTAAAGGTTGAATTGGATAGGGTTCAGGAAGCTTTGAGTAGGGATCCTTCTAGTGCCTATCTTAGGGAAGAGGAATTAGTGTATTCTGAATCTTATAGGAGAGCTGTTTCTGATGAGGAATTATTAATGAAACAAAAGTCTAAAATTCAGTGGCTTAAGGAGGGGGACTTTAATAGTGTGTTTTTTCATAATATGGTGAAGGGTAGGGTTATTAAGAATAGAATTGAGTCTGTTTATGATGATTATGGAAATGTGTTTTACAATAATGATATGAATGCTAAATTTGTGGAGCATTTTCAGAATTTTTTTGGTAAGTGTGATAAGGTTTATCCTATTGAAGACCATGGAAATCTTTTTACTAAGAAGATTGATCCTGTTACTGCGATGGAGCTTATCAAACCTGTTTCTGATGAAGAAATTAAGATGGCATTGTTTGATATTGATGATAATAAAGCGTCTGGCCCGGATGGCTATACTTCCAAGTTTTTTAAGAGTGCTTGGAGTGTGGTGGGGAAGGACACATGTGCTGCTGTCAAAGAATTCTTTACCAGTGGCAAATTACTTGGTGAGCTAAACACTTCTATTATTTCTTTGATTCCTAAAGTCGTTGTCCCCAAAAAAGTTAGTGACTATAGGCCTATTAGTTGTTGTAATGTTGTTTATAAAACTATTAGCAAGGTTATTACTAATAGGCTTAAAAGAGTTTTAAATGGGTTGGTCGGGGAAAACCAAAGCGCTTTCATTCCTGGAAGGCAAATTAGTGATAATATATTGTTAACTCAAGAGTTTATGAGAGGGTATAATTGGAATGTTTGGCATGGGTCTAGTAGATGTTCTTTTAAAATTGATATACAAAAAGCGTATGACACCGTTAGTTGGAAATTCTTGGAATCTATTCTTAAGTATTTTGGTTTTCATCCTATTATGATTAACTGGATTATGGTATGTTTAACTACTGCTTCCTTTTCTGTGTGCATAAATGGTGAGCCTCATGGATTCTTCAAGGCGGGAAGGGGATTGAGACAAGGGGACCCAATTTCCCCTTATCTTTTTACTTTGGTTATGGAGGTTCTTAACTTGATGATCCAGAGGCAAGTTATTTCTGAAAAGAAGTTTAAGTACCATTGGGGTTGTAAAGAGCTCAAGATTACAAGTCTTTGCTTTGCGGATGATTTATTGTTACTGTGCCATGGGGATTTGATCTCGGCGTCTGTCTTGAGAAGAGGTCTGGATGAGTTCTGTCTGAGTTTGGGATTTGATCTCGGCGTCTGTCTTGAGAAGAGGTTTATAAAAGATATGTAAAATGTATTTGTTTAAGAGATTACGTTTGCTTTTAGAAAAGATCATGATATCTTAGGAAAGTATTATAAGCCTTGTAGATAAAAGGAGGTCCTAGGGTATAGAATTCAATGTATCAAAAGGGTCATTGTCATAGCTCTCAGTTGTAAACCCTAACTCTATCAAAGAGTGTTGTATAATATATTAGAGCTATTGTATTGCTTTATATTTATGTTTGTCAGCATATATTGTGATTTCTTCCTAGTGGATAAATAGATTCAGCATAGTTTATATCATATACAAAAGGCTTCACACTTAGTACCTTTGGATTTATCCAAGGGCTTCTAAACCTTACCTCAAGCTGAGGAGTTAAAGATTATTCATTGGGGATCAACAATGGTATCCAGAGATTTGTTGTCGAAGCTTTGAATATGAGAACCAACCATACACATACAAGATCTAATTCTCAGTAATAAGATAGAGGCAGGAACTACTTCTACAAATCTGATTGCAAAAACTACTATCCCAATCCAGGGGGATTAGATCTTGGTTGATGAGGATAGAAAATACTTCTCAATGCTGATTACTCTATGGGAAGTAATTAAAAAATGGTACAAAGTGCTAAAAGAAAACTGTTGGAGATACGAGAGGATATGAATACTGTGCAGAAGAAAAGCGGACAGGCGGATATGAGTTCGAAAAGAAAACTAGAGGAACTTGTGATGGCCTCACCTAATATAGGATCAACTGAAGTTCCATTCATATAAAGATGCAAAACTGCTCATGGAAGCCATTGAGAAGAGGTATGGAGGAAACAAGGAATCCAAGAAAGTTCAGAGAACTCTACTCAAGCAATATGAGAACTTTGCAGGATTAAGTTCAGAGACAATGGGTCAAACTTTTGATAGGTTGCAAAAACTTATCACTCAGTTGGAGATTCAAGGAGAAGTTATTACACAAGAGGACATGAACTTAAAACTGTTAAGAAGTCTTCTATCTGAATGGAAGACTCATGCTTTGATCTGGAGGAACAAACAAGAAATAGAGACCATCAGTTTGGATGACTTATACAAAAACTTGAAGATATATGAACCTGAAATCTTAGGATCATCAAGTATAAGTCAAAATCCATAAAATGTGGCTTTTGTGTCCTCTAACAGCACTAACAGCAATAGCAACACAAATGAAGTAGGTAACACTGCTTATGGAGTTAGTGCTGCTCATACTCAAAGTAATCCAACATCTGGAGATAACCTTAGTGATGCTGTGATCTGTGCTTTCCTAACTAGTCAGCCCAATTCTCCCTAAATGTCATGAGAGGATCTAGAACAAATTGATCCTAATGACCTAGAAGAAATGGATTTACAATGGGAAATGGCCATGCTGACCATTAGAGCTAGGAGATTCATCAAGAGGACAGGCAGGCAGTTAGATGTAAATGGTCAAAGAGTTGGATTTGACAGGTCAAAAGTGGAGTGCTACAATTGTCATAAATATGGTCACTTTGCAAGAGAATGTAGGGCTCCAAGAAATCAGGATAACAGAGGAAAAGAGAATAGTAAAAGAACTGTGACAGTAGAAACTCCCACTGAAAATGCCTTGGTTGCTCAAGATGAAATTAGAGGATACGATTGGAGCTACCAAGTTGAGGAAGTGAATCCTATAAACTTTGCATTAATGGCACATACATCTTCAGGAAGTTCTTCCAGTTCAGATTCTGAGGTAGATTCTTGTTCTAAATCATGTGTAAAAGCTTATGCTACTCTCAAAGAACAATATGATATTTTGTCTTCAGATTACAAAAGGTCTCAATTTAATCTAGTATCTTATAAAGCAGGTTTAGAATCAGTAGAAGCTAGACTAGCTCACTATAAGAAAAATGAGGTTGTGTTTGAAGAAAGCATTAATGTTTTAAAACTTGAAATCAAACTAAGAGACACTACTTTAGTTGAAATTTTTTTTTGGAAAAAACAGAAAAAGAGAGAGATGAATTAAAAATAACATTAGAGAAGTTTCAAAATTCATCTAAATCTTTGAATAATTTACTAGAAATTCAAGTTGTTGACAAGTTTAAAACTAGTCTAGGATATAATACAGCTTCTTCTACTACAGCTTCTCCTGCAGTAGAAAGGTTTATGAATACATCAGAGATGTTAGAAAATCAAGAGCATAATAAGTCGAAATCTGATAAGGGATATCATGCGGTTCCCCCACCTTTTACAGGGAATTTCATGCCTCACAAACCTGATCTAACGTTTATGGATGAAATTGTTAAAAGTGAGAATTTGGATGTTACTATTGTTGTTACACCTAGTAATGTTAAGGCATTTGAGTCAAATCATCTGCTAATGCAAAAATTAATGGTGATGCAGTAGAACCTAAAACTGTTAGGATGAACAGCTTTAGACCTCTAGTCATTGAAGATTGGAATTCTGATGATGAAAGTGAGGTAGAAATCATACCTAAGGATAAAACTGTTAGTTCTAGCACTGAAAAGATAAAACTTGTTAAGTTAGCCAGGGAAACAGTAGAGAAGGTAGAAACAACTAAAAAAACAAACACTATCCTAGAGGGAACCAAAGAAACTAGAACAATCTTATGTCCCAAAGACTAGGAAGTGACTTTAAAATGATTAATAAAGCTTGTTTTGTTTGTGGAAGTTTTGAGCATCTTCGTTATGTGTGTAATAAAAAGGTTATAAGACCAGTGTGAAACAACTCAAAAAGGGTGAATCATAAGAACTTTGCTAATAAAATGACTCACCCTCACCCTAATAGAAGATTTGTTCCACAAGCAGTATTAACCAGGTCTGGAAAAATTAATACTGCTGGTACAAGTGTTAATACTGTTGGTGCAAGTGTTAATACTGCTGGTGTAAGTGTTAATACTGTTGGTGCTAGAATTAATACTGTTGTCAGACTAGTTAATACTGCTGGCTCAAAACCAACTGTGAATCATCCAAGATCAATATCAAATACTTACAAAAAGGGATATTCACAAGTCACAAGGCCATTTAACACAAACAAGAACAGTATTTTCAATAAAACAGTTAATACTGTCAGGGTAAAAGATACTACTGCTAGGTATAGAGCAGTAGTAAGTGAAAACAAGGGAAAAGGGGCTAATGCTGTTAAGGCCTCAGCATGCTGGGTTTGGAAAGCCAAAAACAGTAGTGCATCAAATACTTTCAAGAAATATTCTTATATTGATGCACGAGGCAGATCTAAGTCTATAATGGCTTGGATCCCCAAAAGAGCCTAATTCTCTTATTTTATGTGCAGGGCAACCCACAACAGAAGGAGTACAAGGAGAAAGGAGTTATTGACAGTGGTTGCTCAAGGCACATGA
The DNA here is from genome assembly GCA_026074375.1 of Tanacetum coccineum. NCBI lineage: Eukaryota > Viridiplantae > Streptophyta > Magnoliopsida > Asterales > Asteraceae > Tanacetum > Tanacetum coccineum. The sequence goes on from BQNB010095216.1 coordinate 9,876, forward strand.
TTGGAAACAAATGCTATCTTACTGAATATGAAGATTATGATGGTGGATTTGTTTCCTTTGGAGATGGTAAAGGTAGAATTTCTGGTAAAGGTAAAATCAAAACAGGAACATTGGATTTTGATAATGTGTACTTTTGTAAGGAGCTTAAGTATAACTTGTTTAGTGTGTCACAAATTTGTAACAAAAAGAATAATGTTCTTTTTACTAACACTGAATGTCTTGTCTTATCTTCTGACTTTAAGCTACTTGATGAAAGTCAGGTTTTGCTGAGAGTTCCAAGAAAGGATTTACAGTGTTGACCTAAAGAGTGTTGTTCCCACTAAAGGTTTAACTTACCTCTTTGCTAAGGCCACAATTGATGAATCTAATTTATGGCATAGGAGACTTGGTCACACAAACTTTAAAAACATGAACAAACTTGTGAGGGGAAACCTTGTTAGAGGTTTGCCTTCAAAGATTTTTGAAAATGACCACTCTTGTGTTGCTTGTCAGAAAGGAAAGCAACACAAAGCCTCTTATAAGGCCAAACTTGTGAACTCAATCAACAAACCCTTACATATACTTCATATGGATCTATTTGGTCCTACAAATGTTAAGAGTTTAATGAAAAAGTATTATTGCCTAGTTGTCACTGATGATTTTAGTAGATTTTCTTGGGTATTCTTTTTGGCCACTAAGGATAAGACTAGTGGGATATTAAAGACCTTCATAACAGAAATAGAAAATCAACTAGACCATAAAGTAAAGGTATCAGATGTGACAATGGAACTGAGTTCAAAAATAGTGTATTAAATCAGTTCTGTGAAATGAAGGGGATTAAGAGGGAATTCAGTGTTGCTAGGACTCCTCAGCGGAATGGTGTTGCTGAGAGGAGGAATAGAACACTGATAGAGGATGCAAGAACTATGTTAGTTGACTCTAAGTTACCAACCACCTTTTGGGCTGAAGCAGTTAATACTGCTTGCTATGTGCTAAATAGGGTCTTAGTCATTAAGCATCATAACAAGACACCTTATGAACTTATTCGTGGAAGAATTCCCTTGATAGAATTCATGAAACCTTTTGGCATGAAACCTTTTGGGTGTCCTGTTGCCATCTTAAATACCAGGGATCAACTAGGCAAGTTTGATGGAAAAGCTGATGAGGGATTTTTTTTGTTGGGTACTCTGTGGTTAGCAAAGCAATGAGAGTATTTAACAAGAGGGCCGGGATAGTTGAAGAGACATTAAACATTAGATTTCTTGAAAATGCATCTAATGTGACAGGAAATGGACCAGATTGGCTTTTTGATGTTGATTCTTTGTCAAAATCTATGAACTATGTGCTAGTTATTGCAGAAAATCAAACTAATGGTATTGCAGGGAAAATAGATAACATTGTTACAGGTCAAGCTGAAGAGAAGATAGAACCTGAACAAGAGTACATCTTAATACCTATCTGCACAACTGATCCATTAATCTCTTAAGATCCTAAGGTCAGTGAAGAAGATGTTGAAGAGAAGACTACTGAAATGGATGAAAGTGGAGCTTCAGATAAAGATGGGGAGGATGATCAAGCCACAAGAAGTGAGTTTGAAAGGCTACTTCAACAAGAAAAGCATACTGTACATACTAACAGTACTAATAGTATTAATACTGTTAGTATACCTGTTAGTACTGTTGGACCATCTTGTACTGATGATGATCTATCATCACCAGTTAATCCTGCTGAAGCTTCTAATGCATTTGAGGAACATCTATTTGAATAATTTTCTCCTTTCAAAATGCATTTACACATCCACTAATTTCAAATGTGACTCCAATAAATGATACTGTAATTTTTGGTAATGCTTATGATGATGAAGATGTGGGTGCAGAGGCTCACCTAAACAACTTGGAAACAACCATGAATGTCAGTCATATTCCCACAACCAGAATTGACAAGGATCATCCTAAAGACCAGATCATTGGAGACTTAAATTCAGCCATTCAAACAAGGAGAAGGACTAAGATTTCTGATGAACATGCTATGGTGTGTTACATTAATAAGCAGAGGAGAACAAATCACAAAGATTATCAAAACTGCTTATTTGCCTGTTTTCTCTCTCAAAAAGAACCCAACAAGGTGATTCAAGATCTGGAAGATCCAAGCTGGATAGAGGCAATGCAAGAGGAGCTTCTGTAATTTAAACTTCAAAAGGTTTAGACTCTGGTGGATTTACCTAATAGCAAGAGGCCAATTGGAACCAAAATGGTCTTTAGAAATAAGAAAGATGAGAGAGGAATTATTGTCAGAAATAAAGCAAGACTGGTTGCACAAGGTTATACCCAAGAAAAAGGCATTGATTATGATGAGGTTTTTGCTCCTGTTGCTAGGATAGAAGCAATCAGGTTATTTTTTGCCTATGCATCATTTATGGGGTTTATTGTGTACCAGATGGATGTGAAGAGTGCCTTCTTATATGGTACTATTGAAGAGGAGGTATATGTTTGCCAACCTCCTGGTTTTGAATATCCACATTTTCTTGACAAAGTGTATAAGGTAGAAAAAGCTTTATATGGTCTACACCAAGCTCCTAGAGCCTGGTATGAGACCTTGTCTACCTACTTAATTGAAAATGGATTTAGAAGAGGCACTATAGATAAGACTTTGTTCATCAAGAAGGACAAAGGTGATATCTTGTTAGTACAGGTGTATGTTGATGATATCATCTTTGGGTCCACAAAGAAGTCTTTATGTGATGAGTTTGAAGGTTTGATGCACAAGAGATTCCAGATGAGTTCTATGGGGGAACTCACTTTCTTCTTAGGGTTACAAGTACAACAGAAGAAGGATGGAATCTTCATTAGCCAAGACAAATATGTGGCTGACATATTGAAGAAGTTTGATTTTGCCACTGTAAAGACAACAAGCACTCCTATGGAACCTAACAAGGCATTGGTCAAGGATGAAGAAGCTGATAGTGTGGATGTTCATTTATACAGATCAATGATTGGATCATTGATGTACTTAACAGCTTCTAGGCCAGACATAATGTTTGCTGTTTGTGCTTGTGCAAGGTTCCAAGTTACTCCTAAAATGTCACATCTTCATGCTGTGAAGAGGATCTTTAGATACTTGAAAGGTCAACCTAAATTGGGCCTTTGGTATCCTAGAGATTCACCATTTGACTTGGAAGCTTTTTCTGATAGTGATTATGCTGGAGCTAGCCTTGACAGGAAATCCACAACAGGAGGTTGTCAATTTCTTGGCAAGAGGTTGATTTCATGGCAATGTAAGAAGCAGACTATAGTTGCAAATTCTACTACTGAAGCAGAGTATGTTGCTGCTGCTAATTGCTGTGGACAGGTGCTATGGATTCAAAATCAAATGCTTGATTATGGGTTCAACTTCATGAACACCAAGATTTTCATTGATAATGAAAGCACCATTTGTATTGTGAAGAATCCAGTGTTTCACTCTAAAACCAAGCACATAGAGATTAGGCACCATTTCATCAGAGATTGTTATGAGAAGAAGTTGATTCAGCACACTTGAAGATGGAGAAGTGGAAATAACTGCAACCATAGATGGCCAACTCAAGACTATTACTGGAGCATCTCTTAGAAGACATCTCAAGTTAGAAGATGCTGATGGTATTAGTTCACTACCTAATACTGAAATTTTAGAGCAGCTTGCTCGTATGGGGTATGCTTCTGATTCTGACAAGTTGACCTTCTAAAAGGGTCACTTTTCCCCTCAATGAAGATTCTTAATACATACTATTCTTCATTGCTTATTAAAGCCCCATAAAAAAAATAAAGACCTGCTTTGGGAGCAGTTTTAGTACACACATAGCACGTTATCATTTGCCTGGCCACAAACAAGACTTTCAACTTTTCTAAAATGATTTTTGAGGGCATGGTAAAAAATTTGGACAGTAGGTCTAAATTCTTGATGTATCCTAGGTTCATTCAAATCCTTTTGAACAAACATCAGAGATTGATTCTACCTCACAAAAGAACTTATGTTGCTCCTACCCCCACACAAAAACTATTTAGCAACATGAGAAGGGTTTCTAAGGGTTATACTGGGGTAAACATTCCACTATTTTTAAGCATGCTTGTTCAAGGTCCAATTCACCAGGGTGAAGGATCAACAGTCCTAGTTGAGTCCTATCACATACCCATCACTACTCCATTCACCTCACAACCACCACTTTCATCACCCTCCAGGGTACCTACACAACCCTATGATTCACCTCTCCCAGGAGGTCACACACCTGGAAGTGATGAGGGTAGTATGACACTTAATGAATTAATGGTTCTTTGTACCCAATTGTCAACAAAAGTGGCAAGCTTAGAGCAAAATTTAAAGCAAACCAAGAAGGTATATGGTAATGCTTACACCAAGCTCATCATGAGGGTAAAGAAGTTGGAACACAAAGTTAAATCAAGGCAACCTAGAAGAAGGGCAAGAGTGATTATATTTGATATTGAAGAAGATTTGGAGGATCCTTCCAAACAGGGGAGGAGAATTGCTGAGATTGATCAAAACCCCTCTATTTCATTAGTACAAGATAAAGGAACTTCATGGATTCAAGAGGATGATAAGATTCAAGGGAGGTCTAGTGCTGATACTAAGATACTTTTAGATCAAGAAGATCCTACTGAACTAGTGGAAGATCTTGGTAGTGGTGAAAAGGGTAAAAAAGAAATTAGTACTGCTAACAAATTAGTTAGTACTGCTAGTGCGACTCCTGAAGTTAGTACTGCTATTAAAAATTTAGTGTACATCAGAAGGAGTGCAGAAAAGAGAATAGATAAAGGAAAAGCTATTATGAAAGACGATGAATCTGTTTAGAAGAAGGCAAAGAAGTAACTAGACCAAGAAAGACTTGGGCATAAAGAAGCTATTAGATTGCAAGAACATATTAATGAAGAAGAAAAACAAAGGACTGCTAGGGATGCAGAAATAGCTAAACAGTTACAAGAAGAATTTGATAGAGCAAGACAAGAATAAGAAGTTGTAGCTGAAGTTGATCAAGCCCATGATATTGATTGGAGGGATCCTGTTGTGCTAAGATATCATGCACTTCAAAATAGATCTTTCTCTGTAGCTGAAGTAAGGAAGAACATGTGCATGTATTTGAAAAATTAGGAAAGATACAAGCAGAGTCATTTCAAGGGAATGGGCTATGAAGATATTAGACTTATATTTGAAAGAGTATGGGATCAAAATCATGCTTTTGTACCTAAGGATTATGAGATTAAAAAGGAAGTGATGAAGAGACCTGGATTTGATTTTCCACAAAAGTCTATTAAGAAGAATGATAAAATTAAAGCTTCAGGTTTTGTTCAAAAGCAACCTGCTAAAGAAGAAAATGAAAAGAAAAATGATGACAGTCAACAGCAAGCAAAAAGTAGTAAAAAGAGATCAAGAAAAGATTCTGGTGAAGACAATGCCAAGAAACAGAAACTAGAGGATGATGTTGAGAAGGAAGAGCTTAGAGATAGTATGGATGTAGTTCCAAGGAATGATATTGCTATTGATGTTGAGTCTTTGGCTACTAAATACCCAATAGTTGACTGGAAGACACATGTTTTGACAGAAAATATGATGTATTATCAAATCATCAGAGCATATGGAAGTTCTAAAAATTACAAAATATTTAGTGAAATGCTTGATGATTTTAATAGGCAAGATGTGATGGATCTACACAGACTGGTACAAGAAAGGTATGATACAACAAGTCTAGAAGGATATGACTTGTTACTTTGGGGAGATCTGAAGATCTTATTTAAGCCTAATGAAGAAGATGAAATATGGAAGAATCAACAAGACTACAACTTGATAAGCTGGAGATTATTTGCCTCATGTGGAATTTATATATTGCTGATGCATACTGGAATTGCTATTCACATGATGATAGAGAAGAAATATCCTCTTACTCAAAAAATGCTTTCAAAGATGAAAAGTAGAAGACTAGAGGTTGACCAAGAAAGTGAAATGGCATTTGAACTTCTCAGGTTTATAAAGTCACAACTTCAGAAGTAGAAGAATGTTTGGAAGAATCCTCTCAAAAAGGTTTAATTCAAGAAACTTGATGATTTGAAGGTAAATCACAAGTTTAGGGGAGGATTGTTGGGAATTAAGCTCATTAGACTTAGTACTGCCAAGTCAAAGTGTTAGTACTGCCAAGTCAAAGTGTTAGTACTGCCTAAGTCATAACTGGCAGTATTAACCAGTTAGTACTGCTAGAAGAATGTTAGTACTGCAAGGAATAAGTTAGTACTGCTAGTACTAACTTAACACTGCTGAGGGGATTTATACTGCTGATAAAGATTGAAGATTGCATGATGATAAAGACGTGTGAAGAGATGTAAAGACGTGTTAAAATATATGTATTAGTCATCTTGTGTATATTCTATATATTTAGAAAGATATTGGTATTCGCTATTTTATATATATATTTTACCATGAAAAACGACCCCAAAAGACCAAAAACATAATAAAAATTGCAAACATATGTTGTTTTTGTGTTTGTGTATGTGCAAGTACGGATATCAAGAAAAGGGCAAAAATAAAGACAAAACCGGACAAAATCAAGCACGGGATTGAAAAGAGCGCAAAAAGACGAGTCCAACGGTGCTTTCGGATTTTATTGGGCCAGCCCATAACCCATTCTATGGGCCGGGCCAGCCCAATCTATTAAAAAGCCCAACATAAAGCATCTTGGCCCAATCTTGATAAAAAATAAAGAGAAAGTTCCATAAGGAACATGGTCAAAAAAAAAGAACAAACCGCTTCATCTTATCCATCCATTTTATTTTCATCTAGAATAAGAAGAAACCAAAAACATCAGATTAATATTCCAGTGATAGATGGAGGCAGGAACTAATTTACAACTCTGACAAACATAAAACTTCCTATCCTTCAAACAGGGGTTATGATCCTTGTTTTGAAAGGGATCGAGCCCATACTGTTGTTCATGACTGATTACTGCTCTAGAAGTAATTAAAAATGTAACAAAAGTGCATACAAGAGAATCTGATGGAGAAAGCTGAGTAGGACTAATGACTTACCTAAGCTAAGACAGCCAGGCGGAGGCCTGCGCTACCCTACCAGAAAACGCATAGCTCGAGATGGTCACTCCCAAATATAGATCAACTAAAGTTCATTTCATAATAAAAGATCGCAAAATTGCTCATGGAATCCATTGAGAAGATGTTATGAGGAAACAAGGAATCCAAGATGTTTTTAAGAGAACTCTACTCAAGAAACAATATGAGAACTTATAGGATCAAGGTCAGGACAATGGATTCAAATCTTTTGATAGGTTGCAAAAACTTATCCTCTCAGTTGGATATTCCCTAAGGTGAAAATTATTAACAACAGAGGACATGAACTGTAAAACCTGTTGAGGAGTCTTCCATCTGAATAAAGACTATGCTTTGATCTGGCGGAACAAACAAGAAATAGAGACCATTCAGTCTTTGGATGACTTTCAACAGCTTAATGATATATGAAACCTGTAATCTCAGGATCATCAAGTACAAGTTCAAATCAACAAAATGTGGCTTTGTATCCTCCATAGCACTAACAGAAATTGCAGCTACAAATGAAGCAGATAACACTGCTTATGGAGTTAGTGCTGCTCATACTCAAAGTAATCCTACATCTAGAGATAACCTTAGTGATGCTGTGATATGTGCTTTCCTAGGTAGTCAACCCAATTCTCCTCAAATGTCACGAGAGGATCTAGAAAAAATTGATCCTGATGACCTAGAAGAAATTAATTTACAATAGGAAATGGCCATGCTGACTATTAGAGCTAGGAGATTCATCAAGAGGACAGGAGGGCAGTTAGATGTAAAATTGGTCAAAGGAGTTAGATTTAAACAGATCAAAATTGTGAAGTGCTTACAAATTCGTCAGTAAATATAGTCACTTTGCAAGAGAATGTAAAGCTATTAGAAATTAAGAAAACAGAGGAAGAGAGATTAATAGAAGAACTGTGACTGTAGAAACTCCTACTAAAAATGCCTTGGTTGTTCAAGTTGGAATTAGAGGGTATGATTGGACTGACCCAAGATGAGGTGAAGTGCATCCCTAACAAAACATTGCATATATTGATGGCACATACATCTTTAGGAAGTTCTTCCAGTTCAGATTATGAGGTAGATTCTTGTTCTAAATCATGTGTAAAAGCTTATGCTACTCTCAAAGAATAATATGATAGTTTGTCTTCTGATTACATAAAGTTTCTCAAATTTAATTTGGATCTTATAAAAAGGTGTAGAATCAGTTAGTGAAACTAGACTAGCTCACTTATAAGAAAATGAGGCTGTGTTTGAAGAAAGCATTTTAATGTTTTAAAACATGAAGTTCAAACTAAAGAACTGCTTTAGGTTGAAAAAATAAAAGAAACTGGAAAAAGCAGAATATGAGAGATGAGTTAAAACTAACATTAGAGAAGTTTCAAAATTCATCTACATCTTTGAATAATTTGTGGAAAGTCAAGTCATTGACAAGTTTAAAACTAGACTAGGATATAATGCAGCTTCTTCTACTACAGCTTCTCCTGTAGTAGAAAGTTTTGTGAACTCATCTGAGATGCTAGAAAATTAGGAGAATAATAAGTCCAAATCTGTAAGGGATGTCATGCAGTTCCCCTACTGTTTACAGGGAATTTTATGTCTCGCAAACCTGATCTAACATTTATGGATGAAATAGTTGAAAGTGAGAATTTGGATGTTACTATTGTTGTTACACCTAGTAATGTTAAGACAGTTAAGTCAAATCTTGAGTCTACTGGTGTAAAAAATAATGGTGATGCAGTAGAACATAAAACTATTAGGAAGAACAACTTTAGACCTCCAGTCATTAAGGATTGTAATTCTGAGGATGAAAGTAAGGTAGAAATTATACCTAAAGATAAAAATGTTAGTTCTAGTACTGAAAAGATAAAACTTGTTAAGACTACTAGGGAAACAGTAGAGAAGATAGAAACATCTAAACAAAACAAACACTATCCTAGGGGGAACCAAATAAACTGGAACAATCTAATGTCCCAAAGACTAGGAAGAAACTTTAAAATGATTAATAAAGCTTGTTATGTTTATGGTAGTTTTGAGCATCTTCATTATGTGTGTGATAAAAAGGTTAGAAGACCAGTGTGGAACAACTCAAGAAGGGTGAATCACAATAAATTTTCTAATAAAATGACCCACCCTCACCCTAATAGAAGATTTGTTCCACAAGCAGTATTAACCAGGTCTGGCAAAATTAATACTGCTAGTTCAAGTGTTAATACTGCTGGTTCAAGTGTTAATATTGTTGGTGCTAGAATTAATACTGCTATCAGACCAGTTAATACTGCTTGCTCAAAACCAATTGTGAATCATCCAAGATCAATCTTAAATACTTACAAAAAGGGATATTCACAAGTCACAAGGCCATTTAACATAAACAAGAGTAGTATTTTCAATAAAACAGTTAATACTGTCAGGGTAAAAGATACTACTGCTAGGTATAGAGCAGTAGTAAGTAAAAACAAGGGAAAAGGGGCTAATGCTGTTAAGGTCTCAGCATGCTAGGTTTGGAAAGCCAAAAATAGTAATGCATCAAATTACTTTCCAAGGAACTATCTTATATTGATGCACGAGGCAGATCCAAGTCTATAATGGCTTGGATTCCCAAAAGAGCCTAATTCTCTTATTTTATGTGCAGGGCAACCCACAGCAGAAGGAGTACAAGGAAAAAGGAGTTATTGACAGTGGTTGCTCAAGGCACATGACTAGAAACAAATGCTATCTTACTGTAGAGATTATGATGGTGGATTTGTTTCCTTTGGAGATGGTAAAGGTAGAATTTCTGGAAAAAGTAAAATCAAAACAAGAACATTGGATTTTGAAAATGTATACTTTTGTAAGGAGCTTTAGTATAACCTGTTTAATGTGTCACAAATATGTAACAAAAAGAATAATGTTCTTTTTACATACACTAAATGTCTTGTCTTATCTTCTGACTTCCGAGTACTGATAAAAGTCAGAGTTTTGCTGTGAGGGGGGGGGGGGGGGGGGGGGGAGTTCCAAGGTAAGGATAAAATTTTTACAATGTTGACCTAAAGAGTGTTGTTCCCACTAAAGGTTTAACTTGCCTCTTTGCTAAGGCCACAATTGATGAATCCAATTTATGGCATAGGAGGATTGGTCATACAAACTATAAAAACATGAACAAACTTGTGAGGGGAAACCTTGTTAGAGGTTTGCCTTCAAAGATTTTTGAAAATGACCACTCTTGTGTTGCTTGTCAGAAAGGAAAGCAACTCTTACGCTTACCTATAAGGCTAAACTTGTGAACTCAATCAGCAAACCCTTACATATGCTTCATATGGATCTATTTGGTCCTACAAATGTTAAAAGTTTAATGAAAAAGTCTTATTGTCTAGTTGTCACTGATGACTTTAGTAGATTTTCTTGGGTATTCTTTTTGGCCACTAAGGATGAGACTAGTGGGTTATTAAAGACCTTCATAATAGAAATAGAAAATCAACTAGACCATAATGTAAAAGTTATCAGATGTGACAATGGAACTGAGTTCAAAAATAGTGTAATGAATCAGTTTTGTGAAATAAAGGAGATTAAGAGGGAATTCAGTGTTGCTAGGACTCCTCAGCAGAATGGTGTTGCTGAGAGGAGGAATAGAACACTAATAGAGGCTTCAAGAATTATGTTAGTTAACTCTAAGTTACCAACCACCTTTTGGGGTGAAGTAGTTAATACTGCTTGCTATGTGCTAAATAGGGTCTTAGTCATTAAGCCTCATAACAAGACATCTTATGAACTTATTCGTAGAAGAACTCCATTGATAGACTTTATGAAACCTTTTGGGTGTCCTTTTACCATCTTAAATATCAGGGATCAACTAGGCAAGTTTGATGGAAAAGCGGATGAGGGATTTTTTGTTGGGTACTATATGGTTAGCAACGCAATGGGAGTATTTAACAAGAGGACCAGGATAGTTGAAGAGACATTAAACATTAGATTTCTTGAAAATGCAACTAATGTGACAGGAAATGGACCAGACTGGATTTTTAATGTTGATTCTTTGTCAAAATCTATGAACTATGTGCCAGTTATTGCAGAAAATCAAACTAATGGTATTGTAGGGAAAAGAGATAACATTGTTGCAGGTCAAGCTGAAAAGAAGATCAAACCTAAACAAGAGTACATCTTAATACCTATCTGCACAACTGATCCATTAATCTTTCAAGATCCTAAGGTCAGTGTAGAAGATGCTGAAGAGAAGACTACTGAAATGGATGAAAGTGGAGCTTCAGATAAAGATGGGGAGGATGATTAAGCCACAAGAAGTGAGTTTGAAAGGCTACTTCAACAAGAAAAGCAGACTGTACATAATAATAGTACTAATAGTATTAATACTGTTAGTACACCTATTAGTACTGCTGGACCATCTTGTACTGATGATGATCTATCATCACCAGTTAATGCTGTTGAAGTTTCTAATGCATTTGAGGAACATCTATTTGAACAATTTTCTCCTTTTAAAAATGCATTTACACTTCCACCTGTTTCAAATGTGACTCCAATGAATGATACTAGAATTTTTGGTAATGCTTATGATGATGAAGATGTGGGGAGATGGCAAGCCTACCAAACTTGGAAACAACCATTATGTCAGTCCTATTCACTACAACCGAATTGGACAAGGATCTCTAAAGACTAGATCATTGGTGACTTAAATTCAACCAATTCAAACAAGGAGAATGGCTAGGATTTCTGATGAAACTGCTATGTGTGTTTACATTAATTAAGCAGAGGAGAACAAAATCCACAAAGATTATCTAAATCTTGCTTATGTGTTGTTTTTTCTTCTAAAAAAGAACCAAATGTAATTTAAGCTTTAGAAGGATCCAAGTCTGGTAGAGGCAATACAAGAGGGAGCTTCTGCAATTTAACTTCAAAAGGTTTGGATCTAATGTTTCATCAGTATCCCACACATTACTAGCATTAATAACGGGAGCCTTTTTCCCATATCGTGGGTTACTATGACCTAGAATACCCTTGTGCAAGGCAAGACTGGTTACACAAGGTTATACCCAAGAAGAAGGAATTGATTATGATGAGGTTTTTGCTCCTGTTGCTAGGATTGAAGCAATCAGGTTATTTTTGGCCTATGCATCATTTATGGGGTTTATTATGTACCAGGTAGATGTAAAGAGTGCCTTCTTATATGGTACTATTAATGAGGAGGTATATGTTTGCCAACCTCCTGGTTTTGAAGATCCACAGTTTCCTAACAAAGTGTATAAAGTAGAAAAAGCTTTATATGGTCTACATCAAGCTCCTAGAGCCTGGTATGAGACCTTGTCTACCTACTTAATTGAAAATGGATTTAGAAGAGGCACTATAAATAAGACTTTGTTCATCAAGAAAGACAAAGGTGATATCTTGTTAGTTTAGGTGTATGTTGATGATATCATCTTTGGATCCACAAAGAAGTCTTTATGTGATGAGTTTGAAGGGTTGATGCACAAGAGATTCCAGATGAGTTATATGGGCAACTCACTTTCTTCTTAGGGTTACAAGTACAACAGAAGAAGGATGGAATCTACATTAGCCAGGATAAATATGTGGCCGAAATATTAAAAAAGTTCGATTTTACCACTGTGAAGACAACAAGCACTCCCATGGAACCTAACAAGGCATTGATCAAGGATGAAGAAGCTGATAGTGTGGATGTTCATTTGTACAGATCAATAATTAGATCATTGATGTACTTAACAACTTCTAGGCCAGACATAATGTTTGCTGTTTGTGCTTGTGCAAGGTTCTAAGTTACTCCTAAAATGTCACATCTTCATGTTGTGAAGAGGATCTTTAGATACTTGAAAGGTCAACCTAAATTGGGACTTTGGTATCCTAGAGATTCACTATTTGACTTAGAAGATTTTTCTAATAGTGATTATGCTGGAGCTAGCCTTGATAAGAAATCCACAACAGGAGGTTGTCAATTTCTTGGCAAGAGGTTGATTTCATAGCAATGTAAGAAGTAGACTATAGTTGCAAATTCTACTACTGAAATAGAGCATGTTGCTGCTGCTAATTGCTGTGGACAGTTGCTATGGATCCAAAATCAAATGCTTGATTATGGGTTTTACTTCATGAACACCAAGATTTTCATTGATAATGAAAGCACCATTTGTATTGTGAAGAATCCAGTGTTTCACTCTAAAACCAAGCACATAGAGATTATGCACCATTTCATCAGAGATTGTTATAAGAAGAAGTTGATTTAAGTGATTAAGATTTACACAGACCATAATGTTGCAGATCTTCTCACAAAGGCTTTTGATGTTAGCAGGTTTAACTTTCTAATTGATAGCATTGGATTACTTAATCTCTGAATCATTGTTTGAGGGGAGGTTAATGTGTTTGGATAACAGTTCTTAACTTTTAATCATGGGTTATGCATAAAAATGGATCCTCATGAATTCTCACATGTCTTTCTAGTCTTTTCTAGTGTGCTTGTGATGAATAGAGGCATGTTGTTATATAATTATTAAAGACAGAGTTAATACTGTTAGATATCTCTTAGTACTGCTGGGCTTAATTTTTACTGCTGGGATATCATTAGAGCCAAAGTTACAACTTCTGAGTAAATTCTTAACCCTTGAAGCATTATTTGAGGGGAGGTCAATTGAGAATGAATGAATGTGATTAAAACATCAAGTAGATATGGATGAAGGGTCAGGACAACCCACTGATCCCCAACCCACATCCACATTTACTCAACTATACAATAAAGATACCAATCATTGTTCCATCATCATATCAACCCAAAAAGACCCACAAACCTAGGACAACCATAAGGACCACTGAGATATCTCAGTCTAGTGGACCTATTAATCTTGTTGCAGATGAGACTGTCTATAAGGAGTGGGAAGACAGAATGTAAAGGGCTGCCACTACTGCTTCTAGCTTAGATACAGAACATGACAATAGTAACATAAATAAGACCCAATCTATAACAACACTTAATGAGTCTTTTCCTCAGGGAACTGATTCAGGTAGTGGTCCTAGGTGCCAAGATACCATATTGGGGGTGTAGATGCTCAAACTAGGTTTGAGACTACATTTAAAAAGTCCAATGATCTACCTCTCTCAAGAGGTTACACACTTGGAAGTGGGGGGGGGGCAGTATGAAACTATTAAAATTGATGGAACTTGTACAAAATTGTCAGATTTGGTGAGCAAAAAGAAAAGAGAGATGTTGTGAGTTGAAAAACAAAAAGAGAGATGTGCGAATAAAAACAAAAATGAGTAATTTTGTGAGCAAAAAGAATTGAGAGATATTGTAAGCATAAAAACAGAAAGAGAGCTTGTGAGAATCTAAATTTAAGATGGAAATGCTTGTTGGAACAACATTGGTGTTTATACTGCTAGGCATATACTTAATACTGCTAATATTAAGTTAGTACTGCTAGGCATATCTTAATACTGGTGGGTAAAGTTAATACGGCTAGGCTTAAATTTAGTACTGTTAGGCTAAAATTAGTACTGTTGGATGACCGTTAGTACTGTTTGAGAGGGAAGTGAAGGTTTTCAACATATAGTATATTTCCTCAACACAAGTCACATAAAGTTTGCTCTCACTGAAAATCCTACTATCTATATTTCACTTATTCAACAATTTTGGCAAACTGCTTCTACAAGCACACTTGAAGATGGAGAAGTGGAAATAACTGCAACCATAGATGGCCAACTCAAGACTATTACTGAAGCATCTCTTAGAATACATCTCAAGTTAGAAGATGCTGATGGTATTAGTTCACTACCTAATACTGAATTTTTTGAGCAGCTTGCTCTTATAGGGTATGCTTCTTATTCTGACAAGTTGACCGTCCAAAAGGGTCACTTTTCCACTCAATGGAGATTCTTAATACATAATATTCTTCATTGCTTAAGCCCTAAGAAGACTTCTCGGGAGCAGTTTAGTAGCAACATAGCAACTGCTATTATTTGCCTGGCTACAAACAGGACTTTTAACTTTTCTAAAATGATTTTTGAGGGCATGGTAAAAAAATTTGGATAGTAGGTCTAAATTCTTGATGTATCCTAGATTCATTCAAATCCTTTTGAACAAACATCAGAGGTTGCTTCTACCTCACAAAAGAACTTATGTTGCTCCCACCCTCACACAAAAACTATTCATCAACATGAGAAGGATTTCCAAGGGTTATACTAGGGTAAACATTCCAATATTTTCAAGCATGCTTGTTCAGGGTCCAATTCAGCAGGGTAAAGGATCAACAATCCCAGTTGAGTCCTATCACACACCTATCACTACTCCATCTACCTCACAACCACCACTTTCATCACCCTCCAGGGTACCTACACCACCCCATGATTCACCTCTCCCAGGAGGTCACACACCTGGAAGTGATGAGGGTAGTATGACACTTAATGAATTAATGGTTCTTTGTACCTAATTGTCAACAAAAGTGGCAAGCTTGGAGCAAGATTTAAAGCAAACCAAGAAGGTATATGGTAATGCTTACACCAAGCTCATCATGAGGGTGAAGAAGTTGGAACACAAAGTTAAGTCAAGGTAACCTAGAAAAAGGGCAAGAGTGGTTATATCTGATAGTGAAGAAGATTTAGAGGATCCTTCTAAACAGGGGATGAGAATTGCTGAGATTGATCAAAACCACTGAGATTGATCAAAACCCCTCTATTTCATTGGTACAAGATGAAGGAACTTCATGGATTCAAGAGGATGCTGAGATTCAGGGGATGACTAGTGCTGATACTAAGACACTTTTAGATCAAGAAGAGCCTACTGAACTAGTGGAAGATCTTGGTAGTGGTGAAAAGGGTGAAAAAGAAATTAGTACTGCTAACATATCAGTTAGTACTGCTAGTGCGACTCCTGAAGTTAGTACTATTGCAGAAAATTTAGTGTACATCAGAAGGAGTGCAGAAAAGAGAATAGATAAAGGAAAATCTATTATAAAAGAAGATGAATCTATTCAGAAGAAGGCAAAGAAGCAACTAGAGCAAGA
>BQNB010095217.1:5826-25923 GCA_026074375.1 Tanacetum coccineum
TGCTTGTAATCTTGTCAAAATAAAACTATGGAACTTCTTTTGTGCCTTAAGTTAGCTGTGAGTTAGAGAGGAAAGATAAAGAGAAATGTGTTTGATTTTCTTGCAAATAAATAAGTGTATGTAATGCTTATCCTTATGATCCTATTTATAGGATAAATACTAGTAAATACCACTTTAGAAAACTATGAACTTTTATAAAAAAGGGACGGTTTAGTTTAGAAATGGGATGGGGATTAGTTTATTACTAGGTCTTTGAAAGATATCAAATAACATACAAGGTTAGGGAAAGAGAGGTGGTTTTAGAGAGAGAGTGGTTGGATGAACATTTTAGAGAGAGATAGTAAACATGAAAGAAAATGCATTAAGTGTGTGAAGAAAATGAACAGCCAACACCCTCTCCAAGGCATGGAGAGGGTATTTATACCCTAAGTATGGATGGCAAGGCTTGGGGATCATGGGCTTTCCATGGGCCTTAGGCTTACTAGCCTACTTAAGTTTCCAAAAATAACTATACGAGCTATCTAAAGATATCTATGGAAGTGACCGACACTTTCGTGTTCCTAACAATCTCCCCCTAAGAGAGGCCACTTCATTTTACAAAAGCTTAAACCTAGCATACTATGAAGGTCTTTGTTGTTGTGTTCATAGACTTCTTTTTCTTTTCCATTCTCTTATGAATATGGCGTAGTGATCATTGAATTTAGGCTTGAGCTTGTTCCTTTAGACTTGTATGTGAATATGTGATCTTGAGCATCTTGAGATCATCAACCAAGCATAATCTCTTTTCACCATCTTGTAAACTTTGCCATCTTGTGAACTTGTGACTTTTGGACCGACATGCTCATACCTTTCTTGATTTGTCAACTTGAACAGCTTTAACAATGCATCTTTCTTGATGCAAATTATGCTTCCGCTACGTTTTTCTTACGCTTCCGCAAATGTTTAAATTCTTTTAAATCTTGTAAAACTTATATATTTTTAAATAATACGAGTTATGATTTTCAAAACGTCCATTAGTTGTCGTTCTCTCGTGTCTTGTGTTCGAAATATGATGACGTCACGCCCCTAGACACGTATTTCGTTCAGGCCCCGTTTGGGGGTGTGACACTAACGATATAAATGATAAATGAGGATATTATCTCAATGAAGGGATATATCCAGAATGAGTTGTTCTTATTGAGTCTATTTCACAGCCAGACGTGAATGATACGAAGTGAATAAGGTGTAAGAACGCGCATGGAGCAGCAAGAAAAGATGTTGAACAAGCGTTTGACGTACTAAAGAAAAAGTGAGCTATAATAAAAACTTTGGCACGATCGCGAAGTCTTATGAGAATTACGGAGTTGATGTACACTTGCATCATATTACATAATATGCTTATACAAGACCAAGATATGACAATGTCTCCTGGCTATTTTCCAGAAGAAGTACATATTGAAGATGATCCCGTACGATCGAAAGAAGATATGTTACAAGTTGTTAGATATATAAAGTTATAAACACCTCGGAAACTCATCTAAATCTTAAAGCCGATTTAGTGAAACACATTTTACATCTAATAAATCAAGAAGCGCTTTAATTTTTATTGTAATATTTTTATATTATGAATAAAATTTTAATATTAAAAAAAATTATTCGATTGCTTATGCAGTTACCATTACTTGCATTTGGTCTGGTATTTGATCTAAAAAAAATTGAATTAACACTAAGGGGGTGGTCTGGTATTGGATTGCTCATAAGCCCACTTATAAATCGAAACAAACACCCCCAAATAAAGAAAATTTGCCAACCGAGAACCGAACCGGGTATACACTATATAAACCGAAACCGAACCGAATAAGGTCGGTTCGGTTTAGGTAGTTCGAACCGACTAAGTGTCAGTTTTGACCCGAACCGAACCGAAACCGATCCGAACCACGAACCGAAACCTTGATCCGAACCAACCAAACCTGAAATAAATACCTACAAAATCATAAAACCTCAGAAACCGGACCAAGCCCAAAATACGGCGAACCCGGAGGTTAATCTGGGTTGAGGCGGTTATTTTATTGGGTCACGTCGTGCACTTAGATGACCTTTAAAAATACCAGTTTCCGAACTAGCCCCGAAAAGCAAATATGAAAACCTTCAATGTCCTTTTTGTCAAATGGGGTTATGCCAAAGAGAGATTGAGATTGGAGTTATAAACTCATTTGGTTGAAGGTGGTTCTAGTTCTAAAATAGATGGTTAATAACCATGACGGTAGGGTTTTTTGTAAAACCAGGCAAGAGAAGTGAGGTTTTCTCTCTCATCTTCAATTATATAAATTCGATATGTGTTGCAACCAGTTATTATATAATCATAAATAATTTGACTTTTATATTTAGCAAAATAATACTTCGCTAAGAGATAAACCAAACAACAATTTTCTTTAACTCAAATATAAAATCCTAAACCACTTATTACCAATATATCAATAATTATCGATTACGAAGACGTCGCGCAAAAACTGAGGAGTCAAAAACGCACAAGCCGCCAAACAGTGGATAAAATACTAGCCCAAAATCTGAGCCACCACACTTAGCCAAAAAAAAAAAATAAATAAACCACCGACCCAAGAATTGAAAAAGCAAAACTTACAAAATTGGTCCCTTCATCTTTTAACTATTTAACGATTTTTTTAAATATAAATACTATTGATTTTTTATCAAAATATATGATAGATAATCAACCGATTTACTTACCGAAACCGAACCGAATAAGGTCGGTTCGGTTTAGGTAGTTCGAACCGACTAAGTGTCAGTTTTGACCCGAACCGAACCGAAACCGATCCGAACCCACCAAACCGAAATAAATACCCGATTCATAAAACCGAAACCGAACTAGCCCTAAAACCGACCCGGAGGTTATCGGGTTGAGTCGGTTTTCGGGTCACTGTGCTCAGATGATCCTTTTAAAAATACCAGTTTATGAACTAGCCTCGAAAAGCAAATCTGAAAACCTTAAGGGCTTGTTTGTCTAATGGGGTTAGTGCCTAGAGATTGAGATTGGGTTGATAAAACTCATTTGGTTGAAAGGGTTAGATTCTAAAATGAGATGTGAATACTATGGCAGTGGGTTTTTGTAAAATCAGGCAAGAGAGTAAGGTTTTCTCTCTCATCTTAATTATATAAATTCATGTGTGTTGCACAGTTATGTATATCATATATTTAATTGACTTTTATTTACAAAATGATAAATCTTTGGATAAACCAAACAACAATTTTTTTTTAACCAAATTAAATCCTATACCACTCATTTATTAATCAAATACAATAATAGTAAATTACAGGTTTAAACCAAACGGGCCCTAAACACCTGATCTCAAAACCCACAAAGCAAATGGGCCCTAAATACAACTGATTAACACTAATCGCTAATCCAACGGGTAACCATAATCCCTAATCCCCCACACGATAAGCTCTTTGGACATGCGCCACACGTTACAAAAGCCCCAATGATCTCGCGTCTTCTGGACCCTTCTACCACACATGCATAAATAGTTAAATACCATAACCCAACCCCCTGCTTATTTTCCAAGCCCTTTCATCACCTTCAACAAATCCATGTGTCAACGCTTTACAATCAGGTAATATGTTTCTTAAATTAATCTCTTTACATTCTTATTATCGATTTATCTAATTTGATTTTGACATTTTTTTATCGATTTATATTTTTGCCAGGTTTTGATAATATAATAATTCTCGATTTATTTTCGTCTGTTGGTGCATCGAGAATATGTCTCATATCCTTATCGATATGCTTCTTTATTCTGTTTTGCATTGCCTATTTTATTAATAATCTATTTTTTTGTTTTTATTGGTTTTTGAAAAATTATTAGGCGTTAGCTAACGATCTCTTGATTACTGTTTTTATATAAGTTATGTATACCTTTTTTATGAGATTTGATGGAACTAATAATGAATGATTAGAGGGTTTTTAATCAAATTGTTGTATTTGTAATTTGTGATATGTATGTTTAATGATATGATGATGATGATGTATGTGGTTAAAGTTTTAGAGATGAAGTTAGAGAATGAATTAGGTGTTATGTTGAACCTTAACTTGAAGATTACGCGGAAATCAGAGAGATCGTGATAGGGAAAGAGCTCAAGCTAGAGCTGGTGCTAAGGCTAAGCAAACGAAAACCGATGGATTAACTCCCGAACAAAGACGAGAAAGGTTTATATCCTTGTCCTCCCTTTTTTATTCTGTTTACACTTTAGGCTTGTTTGTGTAAGATTGCTTGATCTGTTTATTATAAATAGAGGTCAATTTAGGTTGAGTAACAACTTAATTTTCCAAAGATTGTAAACATAATTAGTTTTGTAACAATCCAAAAACTACTGGTTTTTTTATTTTTTGCCATTTGGGGACTTTGATTTGTGAGCTAGTTCTAATCTAATGATACCCGAGCTTGTTTTGCTTCAAGCGTTGTTTGAATGTGGTTATAATGATAATAATGTCATGGTTCTAAAGAATAACTTTGATGACTTTCAGTTGCTTTAGACTTTAATAGAGAAGTTTTATTAGATTAGGCTGAAAAAGGTATATTAAAATTTGATTCTTGTGTATCGTATTTGAGAAGTTGCTATATATCAAAGCTTTGTTCGTACCACGTTGCTTAATAATCCGGTATATATTTGTTGTTTATTTGAGCAGGGATGCGAAGGCACTTCAAGAGAAGTTGGAAAGAAAAGCGGCTAAAGATGCCGCAGGAGCTCATGGTGGAAAAGATGGCATGAAGACCAAGAAATAGATGGTCTTAGCATGTAACAGTGCATATAATTGGTGGATGAGATACACATCAGGCATGGGTTGTTTTAGAGTCTTGTGTTGATGATATGTTGTTTCTGTGACATTAGTGGCTAATTGGTGGCTTTATCTTCATGGATCATGTTTGTAATCGTGTCTTTGGATTTATGGTTTATGTTAATGACATCTTGATCTTAACTGAGTTCATTGAGCACATTAGTTAAGAACTCAGGTTAATCTTAATCGTGTCTTTGGATTTATGCTTTTGTGGGATTGCTGTTGATACAGTAGTTCAAATACAGAACCAAGTGAAATAATTCCAGTACCAGTGGTGTAGAACTGTTCCTATCTACCTGTACTAAAGATGGCAAGTTGGCGAAAACACTTTACCTTGAATAATAAAGTACAAACTTAAGGCCTCACCTGATCTGAGAAGTCCTAATTCGGTTCGGATAGACTTCATTCAAATGCCGTCGCCCCTGGAATCAATAAGAAAACAAGTGCTAAGTTTCAGTGAATAAACCGATTTTTCGCTCGGCGCTTAAAGTGCACTATGATCCGCTTCAACAAATGAGAGTTTTCGGTGGAGCCGGTGAACCACGCGAGCTGGTTAAATGCGTGGGACAGAGGGCTCGTAGTACCTGCTACCGCAGCTATGCGGTGGAAGGGGAGGAGCCTAAATCGACCTTTTTTTTCTTTGAAAAAAAAAGCAGTACAAGGAGATTAGACTCTCGGATGAGACTAAGTAGCTACCTACCGTTCCGACGCGCCCTGGACCTATCTTGATTAAGACCGAAACCTATCTAATCAAAAGTGGGGTCTAGTTTAAGCTATCAAACAAATGGCCTGGATAGGATAACCACTAGTAGGGATATAGATGGAGTCTCGCTCAGTAAAGAGAGTTGTAGATTCGTAGAATAGGAGAAGAGTCTTGACTTTCTATTATATTAGTCCAGCACTCTAGCTGCAATCTTTCTAAAGCAAGAAGAGAATGGAGAAAGTTGACTTTGAGAAAGAAATGCCTTCTCTTCTATTTCGATTCTAGATTTAGGAAAGGTGCGTTATCGTTTTGATTTCTCGTTAGCTAGGCTTCAATAAAGATGTTTAGGCTTTACTAATAAGATGGAAAAGAAATGGATTTTTCATCAGGGTGCGGAGGTTTGGAACCTTATACAAACAAAGAGCGTTTTCTTTCAAATGACAACTGCCTCTTCCTGCTGCGAGGGCCCCGCCCGCTCAAGTACCAGTTGCTTCGCAGGTAGGCCCACTTAGGTTAGAGGGGCATTGTCCCTCAGTTCTTAGCAACCCCCGGTGTGTAATCGACATGTTGTTAGCTTCAACTCGTTCGAATAAGAATTTGCAATTACCTCTGCTGTCAATTTCTTATTCATTCAGGGCGCTCGGCCGGTGCTCCTTTCTCAAACCAGAACAACTCTGAACGTTAGGGAAGATAAGGGAGGATCACCTGAGCGAACTGACCGAAGGGACTTGACTTATCCGAACCGAACGATAGCGGCTTAAAGCTAAGAGCAGCGTCGCCGCTTGATCGGCGGGGAGGAGCATCTCAAAGTATGGGGCAAAGGATCAAAGGCTTTTACTTTGTCACCCGGGATCCACCACAGGTTGGGTTTGAGAGCCGTGTGATGGGCGACTATCCAGCACGGTTCGGAGAGCACTTTTAGTCTGCGTTGGTGAATGGAAGCCCCCCTATCAAGCAAGAAAGAAGCGGCTCTTCCCACGGCGGAGTCTGCATTGACTCTATTTATTATTATGGTAAATCAGTGTATCAAGATGTCAATCTTAGATCTTATTTCGGTTCGATACGTCCACCTACTAGACTCACCTTTGGCTTTCGTCTCGGTAGGTGTATTATTCTACATTTTCCCAAAAGAACATTCATTCATTTCTTTCTTCCCCGTCGACCACGACGACAGAAACGACGCGAAAAATCCAGACCCGGAAAGGGGAAGGGCCAGTGGTGGGCATTTGGTAAAGTCGGGCCGATCGGGTGTCTTCATTCAAGCGATGGTACAGAAGAAGAACGAAACGAAGTGAGAGCCCGGGGGGCAGCGAAAAGAGTCGAGTCGATCAGGCTCGACGACCGGGAGAAGCAAAACGAAATCCGGATTTGGCCGAAAAAGAAGCAACGCTATGGATACCATGACCGATCACCATCGATAAAGAAGAATCTTTCTAAATCACTTCGGGTCAGCGGGGCCTTCAAGCATCCGAAATACGCCGGGCTTGTAAATGAAATAGCCCTCCTAAATGACGACTCCTTCAGAAAAACGAAGTTATTCAAGTTCTTTTTCTCAAAGAAGTCAAAGAAGTCCCCCTCCGACAGCCCGACGAGTCATCCACTAAAAAGGACCCTCCCTGCGGTGCGCCCTTCCTTGAATTATTCGGTCATGCAATACTTATTGAAGACAAAGAACCAAATGCATTTCGACCCCGTCGTAGTTCTCAATCATTTCGTGGAACCGGGCGTGCTTGAACCATCTACCATGGGGGGAGCTAATGCACAGGGAAGAAGCTTAGATAAGAGAATACGTTTCGCTTTTTTTGTCGAAAGCTCGACCAGCGAGAAAAAGTTTTTGGCCGAAGACAAAAAGTTGACCCACTTCATTCGCTGGTCGAATCATCCTCGCTTCGCGGGAACAACAAAAACCACCATCTCGCTCTTTCCTTTCTTCGGTGCTACCTTTTTCTTTCCAAGGGACGGGGTTGGGGTGTATAATAACCTTTTTTTTGAGTATGCCCGGGAACAACTCCTACGAAAATTCAGGAAAAAATGTTGGAACCTCATGGCTAAGGATAAGGTAATGGAATTGATAGAGAAATTCATAGACCTAGGTGGGATAGGAGAATTGATAAAGGGAATAGAGATGATGATAGAGATCATACTGAGAAACAGAAGAATTCCGTACGGGTACAACTTTTATTTGAACGAAGTGAAAAAAATGCGATCTTTGTTGTCTAATAGAACAAAGACTAATACCTTAATTGAGTCGGTCAAGATCAAATCTGTTTATCAAAGTGCTTCTCCGATTGCTCAAGATATCTCTTTTCAACCGAGGAACAAAACAAGATCATTTCGCTCCATTTTTAGTCAAATAGTGAAGGATATTCAATTAGTAATGAAAAAAGGGGTGGAGGGGATCCGTATATGTTGTTCAGGTCGATCAGAAGGTGCAGAAATAGCTAGAACTGAATGCAAAAAGTATGGAAAAACATCTAGTAATGTATTTAACCAGAAAATCGATTATGCTCCTACGGAAGTATCTACTCGTTACGGAATCTCAGGTGTCAAAGTGTGGATTTCATATAGTCAAAAAGAAAGGGGACGTGATATATCCGAAACGTACGAAATATAGTCAATATCGTAAAGGCAGATGTAGTAGGGGTTGCGGACGGTACACGACTTGGTTTTGGAAGATATGGCACTAAAAGTTGTAGAGCTGGTCGTCTTTCATATCGAGCCATTGAACAGCGCGTCGAGCTATAATTGGGCAATTCCATCGTACTATGAGCGGACAATTCCGAAGAAATGGTAAGATATGGGTAAGAGTTCTCGCAGATCTCCCTATTACCGGGAAACCTACAGAAGTCAGAATGGGAAGAGGAAAAGGAAATCCTGCGGGTTGGATTGCTCGTGTGTCCACAGGACAAATCCCATTTGAAATGGATGGTGTGAGTTTGTCAAATGCTCGACAAGCCGCTACATTAGCGGCGCATAAACTATGTGCGTCAACCAAGTTTGTTCAGTGGTCGTAACGTAATTAGTTAGTGGGGAAAAAGCGGGCCGGGATTCAAAAGAATTAGGCGAAGTGTTTGTTCCTGAACGACGGAAGTGGAAAGACACTAAGGGAGAGGGATATACTCCTTTGTTTTTGTAATCGCCGAAATTGTACGACGAACCTTCTTGTTCCAGGCGTACTACCCTGATACGTTAAGCTTTAATTATCCAGGCCCGGTTTATAAAGTGATAGTAGTCAGAATAAATAAGAAAGATAAGAGCTAAGATTCAGGAAAGGAAGCTTTATGGGAGAAAGGAGAAAAAGTATGTATTTATCTGTCCATTCCTTCCTCCAACAGATGCGGGTGAATTAGATGCCTTTATCTTATTCTTCGTTCGTCTAAATAGATAATCGATGTCCTTCGCTTCATCTGCAGTTATCGGTGTAATAAAGCAAGGGGAGAGGAGCATATAAGTCAGATTGCTTAATTAATGTATAAGACTTAAGATCAAGCTAGGAGAAGCGCTTTCAGGCTCGTTCGCTTAGCAAATCTCTAATTAGTCTTCTCGGGTGTCGGCACAGTCCAAGAAGTAGTATTTTACCATTTTATAGCAACAAGAAGTAGCGATTCGCCTTCTTTCAATAGTAGTTCTCTCTCTCCTTCATCTGATCCTATCTCTTGGTTGGCCTGGTCTGGTTCTTTCTTGAATGTGGAATTTAGATCGTATCCAAGTGAAAGGTTATCCCAAGTGGATGCTAAGATAGCAAGCTTATAAGTTGAGTTAGCCCACAGGGATAGACAGTTGGCTAGTCTCATGACCCAAATGGAGGGGCTGGTCGCTCCATTTTTTTTTTCTCAAGAAAGACAGACTCACCAATAGCCAAACGCACAGTTTCCGGTCCTATTCTTACTGACTTTCTCCTCGCCCGAAGGTCACTTCACTCTTTATAGCAAGGAGCCAAAGAGCTGACCTAAAAGCAGAAGCTGCCTTGATCTTCTACTTATTGAACGCCAAATGAGACTGATTCAAAAACTGCTATCCCACGACCAAGATTCTTCCCCTCCTCGTGCTAATCTAATCACATCTCTCTCTATTTCCGGCTTAGCCTACCGCTCCGTGGGCTTCTATCCCCCTGGTCGTATTCAAAGGATCTCTCAAGATAAAAAATCTCTCCCCCGGCATCACAGCCTATTCTATTCTCTACTCTCTACCAGCTTCTGAAACAAGATCGGATTGATCATGCTTCCTCTCCCGCTGGTCGAGCTTCATTCCATCCAGCCTCTCCTTCGGCTCACTTCACTACCTTTAGAGAAAAGAGTTCCGGCAAAAGACGAAGAAGACTCTCGGATGGCACTTGATTTCCTAACTGTAACGGGATCTGATTCTTTATAATAGTGACCACCTCTTCTTCACATAAAATCATTCGTTCAGAGTCGACAACCTTACCAACCACCCAAAGGCTTATGGTCCGGAGAAAGAGTGAGGGGTTCAGAGCTTCCCCCTAACGAAATCCCAGTGGGAGTAGAAAAGGCCAAAGCGGGTTTCCCCTCAGAATGTTCACCTGTAACAAGAGAAAGATCCCTGTCTATCACAGGGGTATCCGTATACTGTGACCCTACTTCCGAGTTAGAAGGGCCTTCACCCCAAAGAAGAAGCTGACAACTCACCCTGACTGTTGAAGGCTAGAGGAGCATGGCTAACAGGATCCTCTAAACGATCAGAAATCCTCTCAGGCTCAGAGCGGACAGCAAGACTAATATTCAAAACCCTCGCTCTTATGAAGAGACAGGCAGATCGGAAACTCTGTTATCTAGAACATCTTTCCCCTTTCCCTTCTTCTGTACCTTAATCCAATCGCCCTCAGAGGTAGCCTTGCTACCACCCTCAGGTGGATTAGGGGTCACCTGCTTCTTAGACTTAGGACAGGCTGCCAAGGAGTGACCAAAGACCTTACAGGCATTTCTTTATAGTTCTATACGTGGGAGACCTTCCAGCAAGGGAGTCACATTCATGGACGAGGGACTGAAAGGAAGAGAAAGCTATAATACAGAATAGATTCCCACTAGCAGCTAATCCAATAGGCACAATACCCGATCGTAGAACAGATTTGCTTGCTTGGTTGGCTTCCCCGAAAAAAAACGGAACTTCCATAACTTAACCTGAAAGCGCTGCTATGACTGCTGCACAGGTTTTCTCCATAGCTGTGAATTTCTTTTATGCATTATTATCATTGAACAACTTAGCTAAATTAGTCCAAAGCTCTCTTCTTCTTATCATCATCATGCTGTGCAAGCACGGCTCCAACAGAATCCTAAGTTGTAGACACATAGAGGAGGACGGCCTACGCTATTAGAGGAGAGTTACTGTAAAGACACAACTTCCACCCTGTTGGCTGTAGTTTTAGCTTGTATATGTGAAGAAGAAAAAAACGATATTTTTTTTTCATAGAATAACTCTTTCTATTGGGAAATAGAGAGGTGGATCACTAGCCGAATCTTCTACTACGGTATCAGTTGGTTAGCGGAACCTTTTTATTGATTCTCGAATCTGTTCATCCACGAGCTACTCTAAATTCGATCAAAGGAGTTACGGAAAGCATTTAGACAGATGAAAGTATTTCAACTACTGAAAGGGGAATGGCTACTTCAGATGACAATCATTATTCTGCTTTACGGATCTATTCAATTTGAATTCAAGTTTCATGACTTTCTCGAGATTGAATTCCAATCTCAGGGATTCGCTACTAATGCTCCTCCTATCCTACTTCTTGCCAATTTCTGAAGCTTTCTTCTTAATAAATTATGAGTTGAGAGTTGACTCAGCAAGACTTGCACCCGACTTTAGAAAAAGTGGTGTCCTAAGTTTTTAAGCTACAGAAGTAGTCTTCTCGGTGACTAAAGACTCAAAAAATGGGAAGATGAGGCCATGGGCAAGCGCATCCTTCAGTTAATGCTTCGCTTTGAAATCGCCTCCCTTCTTCCCTGATAGATAGAGCTAGTACAGAGATTAGGCTCTCCTACCTACATAGAAAGCAACCTTACCTTAGATTATATCCCAGCCTGGTAAGTAAGAAATGGATTACCATACCACCCTACTAGAAGAAAGAAAAGAATATCCAAGCATCCAGCCCATCTGAATCTTGGGTCCGGGCCATCTCTATTTCATGGGCCGAAGGCTAAGGCTTATTATATAATAGTAAGTAAACTGGTTAGCTTTAGGACTAGACAACCCCGCCGGGAGCCAAGAGAAGTAAGCTTAGGCTGCACATGTTAGATCCGATTCCAATTTGACGAATTACCCTCTTATGTCAAATCTGAAAAGAACCTATTCCTATTCGTCGTAAACAAAAGGCATATTAAACAAAGGTCTTACGGAGTCTTGTCCTAAAGTCCCACGCATGCCTGCTCTTCGTATATAGAGGCACGATTCTTGGCATCCTGCCTTTAAAGAGGCGCTTCGATAGACGATCAGTTATCAGTCTAGTTCGACACCTTGTTCTCAACTGAACTAGTAGACAGACGCCTCTGGGCATTTCTCAAAAGAGTTAGATCCGCCTAATCAATGTAGTAGTTCAGCTATTCCTTTGACAGACAGTGAAAGTTTCAGGCAAAGACAGAGGATCCGATCCTGTAGTCAACTACCTGGACTATTCAAAATAGAATAGACTGGATTAGCGGGATCCGTTTTCATCCGAACCCCATCTTGTTAAGCCTAAGAGGCACGAGCTATATCTTACATACTCTATTGTCCGATCATAGCCGTCTGAGAGTCCTGCCCGAGCAGGAGGAGCATCCAATCCATACCTAGGTAGAGGAAGCTGATCTGCCGTATGCACTTCCGACTGACACAATCGACAGCTTGAGGAATAAATGTGCTTTCATACTTTCCGAGTTTTGCAAGAATAATAATCGTGAACATGAGACCTTCGTCGACATCATACAAGAACTGACCTTAAAAAACAAGATAAGCGAAGGCGATTCACTTTCGCGTGAGGACTTTATTCACATTTTACGGACTTATTACGGCTTACAGAATTCGGAGATAGTGGGGATAGATGGGCTAGGAAATATGAAGAGCTAACGGGATGCTTACCGACTGAACGAACTTCGGCAAAAGGAAATGAAACGGGCGGGCGAAATGACGTGAGAGAAAGAACCTCTTAGTGGAATCCAGTCCCTGGGCGGCTCTCGGTTCATGGCATGTTAAAACGACTCTATCGGCTTATAGTCATTCCTGGCACTCGGCGCATGTCTTTATCTTCTACCACGGTATCAGTTGGTTAGCGGAACCTTTTTATTGATTCTCGAATTTGTTCATCCATGAGCTACTCTAAATTCGATCAAAGGAGTTACGGAAAGCATTTAGACAGATGAAAGTATTTCAACTACTGAAAGGGGAATGGCTACGACTTATCAGCTTATGGGGTGTTTGTTTGAGCTTATTTACGGGCTTATGAGCTTAGCTGTTTTCGGCAATTTCATAAGCTCAATTTTTTTGGCTTATTTCGAAACTTTTAGGCTTATAAAAGTTTGGTTTGAGTTATGACAGTAATAAACTTATGTATAAGACTATAAGTCCTAAAATAAAATCAAAAAATTTAGGCTTATAAAACATAAGTCGAAACAGATAAGCCCATAAATAAGCTTAAAGAAACACCCACTAAGCACATATAGCGGGCTTGTGGCTTATTTGGTTTTCGGCATATGTTGCATAAGCTCACCTTTTTAGGCTCATTTTCAAACTTTTCGGCTTATAAGGTTATATAAGCCGAAAAGTTTTAGAAAGAAGCCACAAAAGATGAGCTTATGAAACATAAGCTGAAAATTATTTTTATATGAGAGTGAAGGCGGAGGAGCATCAGGTTGTGGGATCAAATCTGAGCTGGAGTTTGTGATTTACCAATAACCCATTTGAACGATCCGTTTTATTAAAGAATCTAATCCAAACACCCCCTTAAATTGGTCAAAATTCGATAATAATCTCATCTAGCTGATTTCAAACGCCCAACACTATGATAAAAATTACATTACAAATTATTATCTAGAGTAAACAATAAAGTTCAGATGTGAAATTAAGTATCAACAACTGCTCCTCTTTAATCTCTTAATTTCCTCTATATATTATCACCTTAGTTTTAGGGTGTTTGGATTAGCCTATTTTATGGGCTTACCTAAACTTAGAAAAAGCACGTACGCGTACGCTCACTTTTTCAGCTAATGGATTGTTTAAGTTCTGAAACTCAACCTAATAACCTCAGATGTCCACCTAGAACACGGGTTCATGAGATTTACTAATATTCGAAAGTCCATAAGGCCAAAAAATAAACCAATCCAAACACCCCCTTAAATTAGCCAACTCTATATAATTTTTTACAAACAATTCAGGAAAAATCTGGCAGTTAGCCTGATGTAACCCATTTCCATCCATACTAAAAATGACCCATTTAGCTCAACAACGTATAACAGAGTTACATGTGCATAAGTTTAGCTAATTTTATACTACATGTGAAAATAAGCAGTTTTGCGTAAGTACCTGCTAGCAATATGGGATTTCCTGTAACTCTTATCTCGAAGGGATTTTCGGTATTTCCTACATCCTATTGATAGTCCTAATGCCCAAAAACCGTGTTTCTAGTAACCGCTGACACAGATTTGCGCTTATTAACAAACCAACTATACAATACAGACTTAAATGACCTTATTTAAGGTTTCATGGTAATTTATGTTTGTATTTGTTAACTAAGAATATATATATATGTGAGCACTATGATACTTTTATTTGTTTATTAAGGTTAGGGGATCAGCAAATGATTAGGTAACCACGTTATGAGGATTTTTTTTTCACTGTTGTTTAGACCCTCGATGGTTGTGAACTGCTGAGTATGATCTTTTTCGACTGCTATTATTAAAAGATGACGACCACTTCTGTTAACATTAGACAACAGACATGAATAACTGAAGATCTAGAAAAATCAAACATAAGTAAAAAACACCAATAACTCAAAAACATGAAACATATCCAACAAATTACCATCAGTTGAATTCTATTGCAGTAGAACCTCGCGTATGGAAAATGGCCACTGAGTTGATAAAGTTTGTGAAAATGAGCGTTTACAGCTGTTAACATCATACGTGGAAGCTTGGATGCTACCTGACACTATCCAAGTGAAAATGCAAAAAAGTCGATTCAAACCAAAAATCCAATAAAAGTAACAACTAATATCACAAACTGAAAAAAATGTTTTCACCTGTACTGTTACACTGCCCTTCATCTGCAGACACAATGACCAAAGCTTGGCTAACTCCGTGGCTTTCATTTTTCGCAGTTTTGTCTTTCTTCATAATGTTAGCGGAAAACCATACCCAACGAAACTGCAGTGAAAAGGAGAGGAAATTGAGACATATTCTAGTTGAGATTTTAAACTAAGGTAAATTTGTCCTTTTTCCTGGAGTAATCGGATATCACTCTTACCTCATCAAAAGCTTCAAGTATGTCTCAAAAAATCCTTTCATGATAAGCTTACACTTAAGCTACGTTGTGTATATAGGTACCGACTACTATACGTCAATACATGATATTTCTGTGGTTCCGCTTCTTTCCGCTCTCTGACCCTGTGAAATCAAACAAAGAACGGACCAGCTAACTTTGTCACGAAACTTAAATCAACACTTGTAAGAGTACTATTCAATTTCCCAGCCATTATAAAAGTCATTCAATTAAACAATTAGATTATCTTCACATAAATTACCTTTCTCTTGTTCTTTTCTAGGGTTACCAATTCGAACCTAGGAACATTTCTACTACCTGCACAATAAAAAAATAAAAGCCCGTTCAAAAAAAGAGAAATGTGGGCACTATGAGCAGACAATTTCAAAGAAATGGTAAACATCAAATAAATCTCGGTCTGCTCGTTCCTACCTATCTTCTTCCCACATTGCTTTCTGGTTGGGAAATGTCTCAAAAACATACACCTGCAAGAGCTTTTAGCATAGAACAGTCGTATATTTTTTTTATTGGCTCAGAAGGTAAAGCATCGGAAAAACATCATGTATCCGCCATGGCTGCAACTCTAGGAAGTTGCCACATCAGGATGCAGAGCGCTTCATTGCTAGTCCTTCTTACCGATAAACTCATCATTGCCGTTTATAAAACAATATTAATGCGAAGCTCCAAAACTGCATGAAATCCTTCCGTTTCAAACGGCGTTTAGGAAAACAGTAAAGTGTGAGACACTCCCAAACGGCAAACAAACCATAAGCCAAACGCCTTGTATAAGTAAAACAATCAGCGTGCATAATAAGCATAAACAAATCGCGGTATAAACGCAGCCCACGGCTGCAAATGTAGCAATTTGCCTCGTCGTAGGTACACACGCAAAAGCCAGACTACCATATAACAAAAAGTGGGGGATTATCTTACCAAAGCGTCTCTCAAACATTATATTTATTCAAGCAGAAAAGCTGAATGTGGGCTTATTTTACTTTTAATTCAAAGGCATAATTTCGGGTTAAAAGCATTTAATACAAATGCCCGACCCAAGCCTTACGACCCTATCATCGTCGTCACACACCCGTCACTATCATCACACGCCATGTATAGCGACAACGAAAGGATCGGCGGCATCAAAGAAGCATTGGCCGAAAGTATAAGCAAGCTTGAACCATAACTGCTAATATTAAGCAAAAACAACTCAGAAGCAGGACAACCATCATCACAATTAAACCATAATCTTTTAAGGCTTATATCCGAATTTATGAGATATTTTTTCGTTATGAATTCATAATATGCTCATAAGTTAAAGGAGCCAACAAAATTACCAAATAACATAATGTTTAAAACAGTACCTTCTTTAATTAAAGCCCAACCACTACTGCTAAAATAGCCACCCCAAAATCAATCATCGAACAAAATAACCAACGATAATCACCATCCAGCAACACACCTGACCACAAAACGACAATAAGTATGAAAACTGTCGTAATCGTCATCATAATAACTTTTTAACAATCGGTGGCAAGAGAGAAGAAGGGAAGAAGATCAATGAGATGCATTGCCAAAAAAGGATAGAAGAAGGGAATGAAGAGATAGATCTACAAATGCAGTGATGAGAAAGAGTGAGAAGAGGATTACAAAAAAAGGTAGTGTATTAATTTGGAGAAGACACGTACCCCCCACAAACGTATACGTGTATCTCCAAAAAATTAACATATCGGGTCAGGCGGTAGGAGGGTGCATTAAACACCCTCAGAATAGAAATCTTTGCTATTAATAATAAAGGTATAATTCACCCATGCATTTAATTATAACAACTCAATCATTAATAATAAATATATAGTCATTGAGTTCAATCAACGAATGGAACAACTAAATCAAACATAACCGATCATTGAGTTATTATAATTCATTCACCCAACATTTTAGTAGTGCACTTAAAAAATACAAATGCTAATGGTACTTACTATCTATAGTGACTTAAAAAGTCAAGAGAGATATTTCGATAACCATCTTAATGGTGTTTATAATTAACCCTTTTGATGATTCCTCCTATGAAGTTATATTGTATATACATTAAGCTATTGTGGATAAAATAGGCCAAATCCGTTTATGTGGCTTTCGGACATTAGGGTTAGGTTATGCTTTTTAACTCTATAAATAGTGATAAACAATAAAAAGTTATACCTACGGGGTACTCATTGCTACATGGTATTAGGTGGGTCTGATCCTCAGACCTAGTGGCTACGTTGAGCCCCTCCCCTAAACTCCACCCCCGTCAAACCCTAAAAACACCTAAATCGATTCTAATTCTAAACCGTTCCTGAAAAAGAGATCAACCCTGCATTCGTCACTTTTTTTATTTGTAGTGGTGGATACTGTGCTAGGTCACAGATGCCACACAATCTTTTATTTATTTTTATTTGCGTTGCGGTGATTTTGTGTTAAGGTCACATATCTACACGATCGTCTGTTTATTATTTTATTGTGAATGTTGCTTTGTATGCTAGGTTCACTAGATCCACGACGAATCCTCTGTTTAAAATAAAATTTTGTGTTGGTGATTTGTGCTAGATCACAGATCTACACGATTGTTAAGATACTTTGGTTTATCCTGATCTGGGATACTTTCGTTTATCCTGTATGAAAAAAAAACTTTGGGTTATCCGATTTGTGAATTTCAGGTTTGAAGTTTTGTCTCCGCATGTTGGCGGATTTCTTCAACAACTAATTATGTTCATGTGCGACGCTTTGATTTTGTTGCTGTTGAAAGATCAGTCTTTGCTTGCTGTCGGATGCCTTCATCAACAAGTTATGTTTTTATTACGTTAATGTTTTGTTTTGTTTTTTTTCTTTTCTAGTTTACTTCTCCAGTTCGAGCTTTTGTGATTTTGTCGCTCGGACTGCGGGGGAGTATTAGAGGATAAATAGGCCCAAGTCCAGTTTGTGGGCTTTGGGTCCATTAGGGTTAGGGTTATGCATTTGTACTCTATAAACAGTGATAAATAATAAAGTTATACCTACGAAGTTATCATTGTCTAACAGAAGCAACATAGTAAGATATGTAAACTCGGTAGCCTAGTATAATAAAAAGAAGTTACTTGAGATGAATGCTAATAAATGTATGAAAGTTTCACGTTCATTTCTTACCACATTATCAAAGACGTCCCTTTGTTACCACATCTTACTTTTCATCTCAAAATCATTTATAAATCATTAAGACTTCACATTAATTAGGAGGACTGAATCTTTTATAATATATAGATTATTAAATTTATTGTAATACTAAAAGCTTCATATATGTACAAATTAACTTTAATATTTTTAGTTGCAATCTTTATTATTATTATTGTTAAATTTATTGAAATACTAAAAGCTTCATATATGTACAAATTAACTTTAATATTTTTAGTTGCAATCTTTTTTTTGAAAGGCTAATATACAGACTTAGATGTGTACAAAAAAATCGGTTCAGGAACTAAATCGGGAAAAAAAATCGAAACCAGTTTTTTTAAAAACCGATTTTCTTGAAACTGGTTTCCCTCAAATTGAACTGACGGTTTCATAACCAATATAAGAGAAATCAAGCGGACCGGTTTGTAAATCGGTTAAACCCGGTTTTTAACCAAACCCGTTACATAAAAACCGGTTAAACCTGGTTTTTAACCGAACCGGTTAAGCATTTTCAATATAAAAACCGGTTTTCTACTGAACCGGTTTTAGTCAAAATTGTCTACATGATACCGGTTTGTAGTCATTTCACAGGTTCTTAATCCAGGTGTCTATTAACCGATTCGAGTGGTAGATATAAAAAACGATGTGCCGGTTTGTATTGAGTAACTGAATATGGTCACCGTCTAGACTGTACTTGGTATATACATAAAATCTCAAAAACTTAATAATATATTAAACTCGTGGCGCGCAAGGTTTGCTGCAACACTCATTTTACAAAAATCTAAACACTTCGGAGTTTTTTTCAAAATTTTATCGAGAGATGAAATACGTAATGCACTGCAAAGCCATCAAATCTATTGAAAAAAATCGGCGAATATTATTTGAAACCGCTACTGTAGCACAACTAGGATTACAGCGGGAAACTTTGACTAGCATAACTGTTGTTTTTTCATTTAAACCTTTTATACGCATTGCATATTGTATGATACATTGTTTAGAATCAAATAAATAATATTACATACATTTTTGATTTTCGTGAAATTTACACCTATTGATACACTTGCCATAGTAATGATAATGATAATTAAAATGGCGATGTTTTGCATTGCGGAGTATTTAACTCAAGGCTATGTTTAGCATTGCTGATAATAAAGCTCCAGGTCCTGATGGCTTTTCAGCTAAATTCTTCAAGGCTACTTGGCATATTGTGGGTTTTAATGTATGCAGTGCAGTTAAGGAATTTTTCTCTTCTGGAAAGCTATTGGGTGAATTCAATCCCTCATCCCTAAAATAACTACTCCTATGCTGGTGACTGACTTTAGACCAATTGCTTGTTGCAATGTGGTTTACAAATGCATTAGTAAAGTCATTATTATGAGAATAAAGGGATGTTTGGATAAGCTGATAAATAAGAACCATAGTGCCTTCATTCTAGGGAGATTAATTCAGGATAATATTCTTTTGGCTCAAGATCTGATGCAAGGCTATAACAGAGTTGGAGGTCCAAAAAGAGTTGCATTCAAGATTGATATACAGAAGGCTTATGATACAGTTAGTTGGGACTTCATAGAACAGTTACTAAAGCATTTTGGTTTTCATGAAAAGATAAGGAATTGGATCATGGTGTGTATTAGAACAGTTAAATTTTCTATCAACATCAATGGTGAGAGTTGTGGGTTTTTTAAAGGGGGTAGGGGACTAAGACAAGGTGACCCAATGTCTCCCTATCTCTTTACTATGGTCATGGAATTTTTTACTTTGGTGATGGAAAAGAATGTGAAAAATAACCCTGAGTTCAACTACCATTTTGGATGCAAGGATTTGAAGATCACTCACATATGTTTTGCTGATGATCTTATGATGTTTTGTCATGGAGATTCTGTTTCAGTGAAAGTCATCAAGGATTCTATTGAAGAAT
>BQNB010095218.1:0-20890 GCA_026074375.1 Tanacetum coccineum
TTTAATTTACGTACGGTTCAAGACGGATAATTGTTTTAAGCATAGCTCGTAATTAATTAAAACGACGATTTCAATAAAATGTGTA
This sequence comes from Tanacetum coccineum, assembly GCA_026074375.1. NCBI lineage: Eukaryota > Viridiplantae > Streptophyta > Magnoliopsida > Asterales > Asteraceae > Tanacetum > Tanacetum coccineum. Next base: position 86 of record BQNB010095218.1, read on the forward strand.
GATGTAAATAAAAGTAACTTGTTTAAAATTTATAAATTAATTAGGAGATTAGAAATAGTAGTGACCTTAAATACGGGGGTTTACAATGTTCTTGAGAGTTTGTCCAATTAACCTTAACCCATCACGGTGTTCATCACATTGTTGGTTCGAAAAGATATGGTTTGGGATAGAAGATTGTTCAAGTCATGATTTTCATAAGGAGGGTTTTTATGGACTCCAGAAACAACATTTGATGAGGAAGAAATGGTTTGAGAAGGAGATGAGGAATTAGATTGAGGTGACTCAAAATCATTATCATTAGTAAGGATATCAATTTGAAGAAATGAGGAAGAAGGATTTTGAGTGGTTGAGGAAGAGCTAGCATTTGGCTCACGTGGTCTTTTCTTGCCTCGATCCGCTCGTGTCTTCCGCTCATAATGAGGAGCGAGCGGATGCATGGCTCGATCATGTGAGAGATAATGATCAAAAGCTAGCTCGGGAGATATTGACACGACATGTTTGAATAACCTAGTCAATAGCATACCATAAGGTAGGAGTTCCTTAGGTTTGAATCGAGTCCTTTCCATTCTTTTGAGAATGAAAAATGCTAGGTTATATGGAGTGGATGTCTCAATGCAATAGAGCATGTGACAAAGACACGCAGAAACATGATCCTTGTGTCCTCCTTGACAAAAGACATTTTCATGAATAATCTCAACCCAAGGTTTCATATGTGTTCGAATCTCTTGGGTTAAAATTTCGTTTTCACCAACGACAATGGTTACCTTATTTTTAGTACGAGTTTCTTGTCCTTGTCGTGGAATTTGAATGTGAGACTTAATGACTCTTGGAGACGGAGGTTTGGTTTTATATAGACCTTTAGTCGGAACACTTACCGATAAATGATCGAGTGACCACATTTCGGTGATGGAGGCATGACCTTTGAATGGAATTTTTAGGATTTCACCAAATTCCTCAAGAGTGAGGGAGAATGGCTTGTTTTGAATGACAAAATTGACAACGAATTGACCACTAGAATTATTGGTGAAGGTGAGTTGACAATAAAACTCAAGAACAAAACGTGGTACAATTTGTTCGTTGATGTCCAACAAACAATCGAAGTTGATTGACCTAAACTTAGCACGAATATGACTCATGTTTTCGAAATTTGGACTAACGACCCTTCCCTCATGAAAATATCGTTTTTCAAGATTTGCCATTGTGTTTCGTATTGTTAGTTGATTAAGGTCATTTGATATTGAGGGTATGTAGTTTCTTGTCCTTTGATGATCTAGAGCGGTAGCACGAGGCATAGTCACCTAAAGTAAATTTAGCAAGATCATATGTTAATGACTTATACTTATTTTATATTTTGAGTTTGTGTCTAGTGTGTGCCTATATGCAACAAATGTGGAGCAACGATTAACTCGACCTAAATATAAAATCCTAAGAGTTAATCCAAACGCTCCTTAGTTTGATTTTGCTCAACCAAACAAGTCGAAAAATACATATGAATTATGCATCTCGAAATTTGTTGATGAGATCATTATGCATGTGTTTGAAAACGTTTTTGGGTTGTATTAACAATGCAAAACAACAATTTTATTGTGTTCCTAACGTGAGTGATTTTGTAAAATGAAATTGGGGTTTTGGTTAAAAAGAAATAATTTTTCGACAAACCCTATCAATGTATGCAAATCCTATATCTACGGGAAGCATTTTAGTTATACATTGTATCCTAGTGGTTTTAATTGAACAAATTTGAAATAAAAATGAAAAATACCCAATTTCAATTTTTGGTGTTCATCATGAACCCTAGACTCAAAATGAAAGAAATGGTTGAAATGACTTACAATTGATGATCTTAGAGATGTTAGGAATGATTATTGATGTTGATTTGATCTAAAAGGAGTGTTTAACAAGAAGAAGAAGTGAAGACATATGAGTGAAGTGAGCTAGATGTCTAAATGTAGTTTAAGACAACTTTTAACTTAATTATGTGTATGTTCTTAACAACTTGTGTGGTGATTATCCGATGTATTCGGAAAGACTTATGTGTTGGTTATCTTTAGGTACTTATTTGCTATGATGGTTTAAACCTTGTAGTTGTTTTAGTTAAGCTCTTTGGTTCATGATTGATCTGTTTTATTACATGCTATATAATTAAATGTGCTCATACAACTCAATAGGGCTTGCTGCAAATAACCACCAAAACAGAAATACTCTCATAAAAATTCTGAGAAAAATTGTTTTTCTGTGAAAAATGGAAGCCAACAGAGGGCGGCCCCCTTAATTCATAACGGGCGGCCCCCTTATCTTTAAGGGGACCGCCCCCTAATTAAGGGGACCGCCCTAGTGAATCACGGGTAAAACATTATTTTTCCCGCTTTTTGACCCTCTTTTACCTAGTCTCATCTATCTTTGCTCAGAATGCTCAAACACAATTTGGAACAACCTAAACTAGTTCAAATTCATTCCTTTTTCAATCCATTCTCTCTCCTCAATAAATCCTTCCAAATGATTCATCACAACACAATCACTCTCCAAAGCTTACACCACCACTAGCAACATCCAGGGCATCCACTAGAGCTTCCATTTCCAAAAACCTCCAAGAGACAAAGCATCATCATACCACCAATATATTTGTTTTTGGATTTAAACCAAGATGACACAAAAAACTCCATCACCCAAAACTTCAACTTGCATCACCTGTGCTCTAATGTAACTTCACAAAACACCATTCACCAAAGACACTTCTTCATCTTCAATTGATTACATACCCAAATCACCAACCTCATCAACATCACTTTCATATAATGGTACTTAATACCACCAACATTACTCCTACAAAAATGTTTCTTCACCACCTTCAACTCAAGAAAATGCATCAATGGACATCACTCTCACCCTTTCACCAATTACCCCACTTGATGTCCAATTTAATACTCCATCATCTTCACCACCTATTGTTGGTCATCCCATTCCTTGGAACCTTCTTGAGGCACATGGAGATTCATGCTTGTGTTGCATTCACAATTGTACTCTCATATTTGGATTGAGAGATGAACTCTAATATATGTTTTCATATATTGAACACATGCTCTCACAACCACCAACAACCATCATCCCACCACCTCCACCATCTTCACCAAACTAAACACACTCTATGTTTTGGCTTCTCAAATAATTGTCCACCCATCATTTTGCAAGCAAGTCCTATAGAGATTCACTAGTTATAGGACTCTTTGTAGTTTAAAATTTTCATGTATGTTAACATGATATTTGTTTTTCTTATGTATGCATGACTGTGGTTCACACATTATTTTAATTTTAATGGATTATTATTGTTGGTTGCATTACTATTATGCCATATTTCTCCTCCTTATTACATGTTATAAATACTTGTATTGTTCTAACTCGTTTTTTTAGCCAAGAAACCATAGCTCGATTCTTTGGTGCCTTCGAACAAGGGGGGCACACATCAAGGGGAGCATTTATTCCGTCGATTTCACTAGTAATTCTCGACGATGTCTTTTTGATTCTACAAAAAGGGAGAGAAATAACATGAAACTCACTAAATACTTGTTTAAAAATAATTTTACATTTAATGAGTTTAAATTTTGTAATCATCAAAAAAGGGGAGATTGTTGATAAAATATAATGCCTAAAAACATTATTAATATTTTTCACATCTTTACGTTTTGATAATCACAAAATATAAAAACGTTCAATGTAAAATTAAACGTAAACAAGTAATTAGTAGTAAATTTTCATTTCGAAATTTATATCACTTCAAGGTATGAATAAATAAATGCTTAATGCATTTTATGATCAAAGAAAATTTTTATTCAACCTCACACTTTTATAAAATGTTGTAAACATTTTTATAAACATTACAAAACATTTTCTACAATTAAAAGAAATGTTTTATCTAAAATAAACATTTTGAAATTCAAATTTTCAGACCTAAAACGGCTAGAAAAGTTTCAGAAAATTCCCCCTACGCAAAAGACAAACTGGGGAGCCCCTAGTCTAGGGCGGCCCCCTTAAATACACGGGCGACCCCCTTAATTTTAAGGGGACCGCCCATAGACTGACGCTCCTCCAGTTTGTCCTATAAATACTGGACTTTTCCCTACTATTTTCTCACCTTTTGCACTCATTCTTTCTGTTCTAAAACAGCCCACACATCTCACTAAAATCCTTTGATCATTTAATCATAAAGCTTTGTTTCAAAGTGATATTTGACAAGCTCATTCCTCAAGTACCTAGAGTAAGAATATTTCATCATCACTGTTGAAAAAGTATTACACCTCAAGTGTATATTGCAATCTTGTTGCATCCATATCACATATTTGTAAATCAATTTTATATCTTGTATTTGTGTGTAGTAGCTAGATCTTGGCGATCTTTGTAAGTATAGTTAGATCGTGGTGATCTTACCAAGTAGTGTTAGATAGTTGTGATATAAGTAGTGTGGTGAAGTGAAGTCGCGAAGTTGTGAAGAAGTCTTGAAGTTGTGAAGAAGTCGTGAAGTTGTGAAGTCGTGAACAAGTAGTGAAGTCGTGTTGTGATAGATTGGTTCTAGCTAAGATTAGAACTCGACATTTAGCTTTGTGTCATAAATCGGTGTAAGCAACGTTGTGTACGGTTTTCTCCGCCATAAGGGAGTTTGTTGACATAGTGAAGAAAACTCTCGAGTTTGGTGCTCGGAGAGTGGAGTAGGGCGAAGAGGTGCTTCGTTGCCGAACCACTATAAATCATTGCGTTGTGGTTTGATTGTTCTTACTCTTATCTCTTGTCTTACATTACTTTCTCATATCATTCTATTGATTGTTTAGATAAGTATATTGTTCATATTGTGCAAGTGTTGAATTCACATAAAGTCGAATCTAAAATTTTACAAACACCTTAAAACCTTAAATTAAAAAGCGGTAAACTATTCAACCCCCTTCTAGTTTTCCACACTATATAAATTCCAATGCCAAAAAAGTTGAATCATTATAAGTTTATTTTTGACAATTTCACGATAACAGCGTCTTTGGATGTGTCGTAAAAAAAGTTATAACAGTAAAACATTAACCTGATAGCATTTGCTATACACTGAACTAAGTATTTTTAATGGAACATAGAAAAAAAATTGGTTGGCGCTGTACACTTTAATAAGAGATCAACGCTCACAAAACTTCTATCTTATATACACATTTATAAAAAACACAAAATTTATCTATAGTGATAGAAAAGTGATTTAAATCCCTACTTCTTGTGCCAAAATCCTACTAATACTGCGAGTATACACGTTATTTGTAAGGTTGAGAAGAAAAGTAAATATATATCATCGCTCATTAGTCATATAGATTTTAATGTATTTTTTGCAGACCTAGAAATCTGTAGGCGTGTATTATTTTTAAACAAGAAATGACTTTCATTTAGTTTTAAACTTAAAAAGAATATACTTTTTTTTGGCAAAAAGATTAAATTATACTGTATAAAATTAAAAGATCTTCAATTGTTGAGAACCTAAGGCTAAGTGGGTATTTTATAAAATTATATAATTGTTCAGTGACCATAGATGCTTAAATGACATCTATGGCGCCACTATAGTTGTTATACTGCACCAACGGTTTCGTGTTATATGGCCATAGCCATTTGGATGGCCATCGTTTTGCGGCTTATTTTTTTTACTTTTTTTGAATGAATAAGGTATATTTTGTAGAGGTGAGATCCTTATAGAACATTATCATCTTAAAGAACAAATGGGTGAATCTTAGCCACTTATTTTTTTCATCAAAATAAAAAACCACTTCCCACCTTTTACTTAAAAATAAAATATCTTGCAAACGGTAAATCGTCAAAAGAAAAAAAAATACACCATCGCGACGAGTATTTTTTTATCTTTCTATAGAGGGGCACTTCTATATACTTTCGACGTACTTTTTTTTGAATTTTTTTTTCAGTCACGTCTAAAAAAATCACATATGATTTTTTCAGACGTGACTGAAAAAAAATCAAAAAAAAATTCGGTGAAAGAAATCACATGTGATTGTGATACAAATCACATGTGATTTATTCAGACGTGACTGAAAAAAAAAAGTTCGTCGAAAGAAATCACATGTGATATTTTCAGACATACTGAAAAAAAAAGTTCGTTGAAAGAAATCACATGTGATTGTGATGCAAATCACATGTGATTTTTTCTGACGCGACTGAAAAATAAAATCAAAAAAAAAGTTCGTCGAAAGTATATAGAAGTGTCTCTCTATAGAAAGATGATTTAATTCTCGTCGCGATGGTATGTTTCGTTTTGCGTAACGATTAACAGTTTGTGAGATATTTAATTTTTAAAAAATAAAATGAAAGTGAGTTTTTTAATTAAATTAAAATAAGAATTGATTTAGACCATTAGATGTAAATAAAATAAATGGTTGAGATGGAATAAATTGTTCTTTAATTAGATAATGTTCTACATTGAACTTTTCTCATATTTTGTAATGTGTTATAAAAATGTTATTGTGAAGAGCGTTTATGTTATATAGGTGTTATGGGTAGAAACTCACGTAACGTCATTTATAACAGTAATAGGTTTTCCATCACTTAGAGTTCTACAAACATGAAAAATTCAGAATCTACCTTGATCGATAAAACTCTAACTACAGATGCTTTAAAAGAGTAGAAATATCACTATAATGATCATAATATACTTTGAAGACAAAACTCTGACTCTTCTGTTGGGATTGAAGCTTGCAAAATATGCATGTGCTTCAATTATCTTTTTGCGGTCTTAATCACATGCAAAATTTAATTATTACAACATTATTTAACAAGTCTACCCATGTCCCAAGCCACCTACCCAGGCTTTTATACTCCAAACTTTTGCATCAAATTCTTCCACCACCACCAAAAACAACCAAAACCGACAATGTCCGCGATCACTTTTTCCGCGAACACCACCGCTTTTTCCTCCAACATAAACCCCCGCCACAGCCACCACCAACCTCCCGCTTCAATCGCCTTCTCCAACACCCCCAAACAACCAAGCTTCCAAACCTTAACCTCAAAAAAATCTCAGTTTCCAAACACAACCATAAGCCCAGCTCGTAAAACCATCGTCTCCGCAGCATCATCCGATGCACCACCAGGGAAGTTATTTCACGGCATGTGTTACGTAGTCCGAGACAATATAGACACTGATCAAATCATTCAAGCTGAATACTGCACATTAGTTCCAACAAACCCTAACGAATACGAAAAACTCGGTTCCTATGCACTCATGGGACTACCAGATTCATACGAAACACGGTTCGTTGAACCAGGTGAAGACAAAACAAAATATTCAATCATAATAGGTGGAGAGAACTTCGGGTGTGGTTCCTCGCGTGAGCATGCTCCAGTCGCGCTAGGCGCTGCTGGAGCATCTGCGGTGGTCGCAGAAAGCTATGCGAGGATATTTTTTAGGAATTCGGTTGCGACTGGGGAGATTTATCCGTTGGAAAGTGAAGTGAGGATTTGTGATGAGTGTAAGACTGGTGATGTGGTGACTATTGAGCTTGAAAATGGTCTTTTAATTAATCATACAAGTGGGAAGGAGTATAAGTTGAAGTCTATTGGGGACGCTGGACCTGTTATTGAGGCTGGTGGGATTTTCGCTTACGCGCGAAAATCTGGGATGATTCCAGCTTAAGTGCTTAGACAACCGTGCGCGAGGTGAGCATTTTGGTCCTTTTGTTAAGTACATATATGTGCTATTATCATCAAAAAGTAATAATATTCTCAAAAGCTAGTGCGCCAAACATACATTACGTGCGTAAACTAATCACATCGTGAAAGCATTAATTGTACACAAAACCACTCCGGAAGGAGCCGAAACGTCATAAATCATGTGTCATCTCAAAATAAACAAAGGCATTTAAGTCATAAATGTTATCTTTAGACACGGTGGAAAGCCGAACATCTCAAACATCGGCTCCCAAATTAATGAGATCAAACTCTTAATAACGTTCAAAAAGAAGTCTTAAAGGACGAAACTGGTCCAATGATAGTATAGCACCTTTCAAAAGTGTCTTGCAGATATAAAGGAGAAGGCAAACTAAATAGGTCACTTCTATGCACACACTCTCTCATGCTCTAATCTCCCTCTACGATTACTGCCATATAAGAAAGAAAAGAAAGAAACTAGGCTGAGCATAACGCTCAGGTGTACAGGACAATAATACAATGTAAGTAATAAGTATGAATCCTGGATTAGTAAAACAAAGTAGCGGAAAAGATCATAAGTGTAATGAGGAACTGTTAGAATGCGTCATGATGAATAGGAAATTAAACATGTTAAAGCATGTTAAGATCTCGAAGTAAAGATGTCATGAAAATAACTTGGATAGTATAAACATAATAATAAGGAATGCCTCGAGCGGAGCTCATTATAATCATAAATGTCATTATAATATGTCGTGAATAAATTGCATTCTAGTAAAGAGGGGCCAATGCGATCTGACATGTAATAGAGGTGTGACCTCTTTATAACATAATTAGGAGGGTGTGAGGATAAGCTCCAATATGATGGGATGTATGAGCATACACAACCAAATCACCAGAACCGTGTAAACATGTGCTCCTAGGATGCACCCCATACGCCCCGATAATAATGGTCAAACATGAAATATAATCTGGTAACATGAAAAGGGGACGTCCCCGTTTCCGCGTTTTGTGTTTGTGAAACGACTCTCATACGCTGAAAGAGTCGTTGCACACAGGTGCCTCAATGTTTTTGCTGTCACGGTCCATTGTACCTCATGGATAGGTGGTATAGTCATGTAAAATCAGGGTCACTTGCGTATATATAGCTCGGGGCAATACGAATAATGTCTTGAAATCATACAGTAAAGGATCATGGCAAAAAGACAATCAAATGGGGAAGACATAGCTGTTCTCGTGGATGAATCATGAAAGAAAGAATGTCGTACTGAATTTTTGAAAAGGACGGGTATATCCGTTACCTTTAGTCCAGCAGTAACGGGAAAGAGATGGGATTAAGAAGATGGAGCTACTCTGGCTTAATGCGCGGGGGATCTACATGTTCAAGACATATCTAAGTCTACTTGTTCCATGAATTAAGTTACTTTCCATTTTTTGTATCTTTCTATTTTTAGTAACTTACTAGTTTTAGTAACTTTCTATTTTTAGTAACTTTCTATAACTTAGCATGATTCCTTGATTAGTACGTTCCATGCATTAATCATATTCCATGATTTAGTATGTTTCTGATTAGTCATTCTTGTTATATTGGGTACTTTCAAAAATAGCAGCTTCTAAATTATAGTTAAGTTTCCATAAATTAGAACTTTCCTTAATTAAATTTCATAAATGATAAACTTTCCTGATTTAATAAGTTTTCCATAATTTAAACTTTCCTAAAATAGTCGTTCTAAAAAATGGCTTTCCAAAAAATAGCCAGAGTTATTATATATTATTAAGTTTCCATAAATAGCATGTTTCTATAAAATAGTAAGGTTTACTTTAATATAAAAATAATATCAAAATGACATTTTCTACCCCTCATGCTTTCAACTTATTTTCTCAGATCATAAAATTATAATAACATGCTTGTTAAATCAGACCCCAAAGTTCTTTCAGAAATACAAAAACACCCCCTCTATACTTTTAAACTAAAGTGGGTAACAAATAAGTGCAACAATAACCTTAAAAATATTAAAAAATTTTCCCCAAAAAATTACACAATTTTTTTACATTCATTAGCATGTATTGGACCTTCCGGGAATTAATATAAAAACCCCTAAACCCTAATTCGTTTTTCAATTATTTCTTCCTTTGCTATTTATTTCGCCAATCGGCTAAAACCCTATAAATCCCAAATAATTTCTTTTCTAGAGTCCTCTAAAATTTTACCAACAATTGATCTGAGATTTATACATGATATATTCCACCTTAGAAAAAATTATAAAACCAATTTTACAAAATTTTTTATTGCCGATTACACAATTAATCTAAAATTAGGGTTTCGAACATATATTTATTCATATGATCAAATTAACATGCATGGCTATTTTTATTGTGTTTATACTGAATTATAATGATGAAAAAAAGTCATAAAATTACCTTTGATAATTATTGATGATTCTATGGATTTATGAAATTCGGTTGAATTAATCGAACAAAACCAATACCTAAAATCGAACCAAGCCTCCACAATCTTTCTCACTATTTTTCCCACAATCCTTGACCTTCAATACACCTTAGAAAATCGTTCAAAGCCTGGAGAAAATTTTGGATGCCTCCTCTCTTGATTTTTCTTTGTGCCGACTATGTGTTTTTTTAGGGTTTTGCAAAATAAAATGATAAGATAATTATAAGGAACCCATTTTCTATAATATGGCCGAGATTTTTAAGGTTTTAAAAAGTATAATACAGATTTTATAGTTTTATATGGTTTATTTTGCATTTATCTTTACTTTTTTCTTTTAATTATTAATTTAATACATATAAAATTTATTTAATAAATTGGCCATATACATAATATATATACATAAAGTATTTATTTTTCTTGTACAACATATGTATTTTATTCTTATATAAATTTCATAATTGTTATTGTTGCATTTTTTATTAATTTATAGCATTAAAATGAATTTATTTAAGCTTTTATGCATTTTTCTTTTATTAGGGGCATTTTAGTCATTTTACTCTTATTGAGATTTTTAGGTTTTACATCATTAGTCATTAGTTAGTATTGTGATAAGTGGTAACTAAAAGTTTTGAGTGAGTGCGTGTCATGTGTTATAAAAAATAGAAGGGATCCCCCAAAATAGAATATTAAATTATTACATCTTGAGATGTCATTTGTATAATAAAATAAACTTGATACCGTATCTTTTTTCTGATTTTTTATGATACCAGATCTATTTTCAAGATGCGTGCTAATAAAGACCGAATCATAAATAGTCAAATGATCTTATCAACCGGCTGTTTTCCCAATATTTGTTCTGCTTTACTGTCCAAAATCACATCATGACAGTTGTATTTGTTTGATTACAAAAATAAAAGTGTCATTTTCAACTTCTAAAAACAAACCAAACACCTGCACTAAACAAACCTGACCCAAAAATTAACAACCCAGTAAATAGAAACTACTACTGACTCCAAAGCCCAACCCACTACCATTTAAAAAAACACACACACACACACAAATGTCAACCGCCGCCTTCACCACCACACCAACCACCACCACCTTCTCCACCACCACAAACCACCGTAACAATCTGTCAACCCCAATCTCCGTCACCTTCACTAACAAACCTTCATTCAAAACCCTAGTTTCACACACCAAAAATGTAAACACAAACCGTCGTACAACCATCACATCATCATCATCTACCGACTCAGTTTCTTCACACTCCGCGACGTCGTTTCACGGCACGTGTTACGTAGTCCGTGACAATATAGACACTGATCAAATCATTCAAGCTGAATACTGCACATTAGTTCCAACAAACCCTAACGAATACGAAAAACTCGGTTCCTATGCACTCATGGGACTACCAGATTCATACGAAACTCGGTTCGTTGAACCAGGTGAATACAAAACAAAATATTCAATCATAATAGGTGGAGAGAACTTCGGGTGTGGTTCCTCGCGTGAGCATGCTCCAGTGGCGCTAGGGGCTGCTGGAGTGGCTGCGGTTGTGGCGGAGAGCTACGCTAGGATTTTTTTTAGGAATTCGGTTGCGACTGGGGAGATTTATCCGTTGGAAAGTGAGGTGAGGATTTGTGATGAGTGTAAGACTGGGGATGTGGTGACTATTGAGCTTGATAATAGTTTGTTGATTAATCATACGAGTGGGAAGGAGTATAAGCTGAAGCCTATTGGTGATGCTGGCCCGGTTATTGAAGCTGGGGGGAAATTAATTTTTTGTTTGCGAGGAAAGGGGGATGTTGTGTGATTCCGGGTAGAGTAGAGTGACTTTATGGAGGTATTCAATTACTGCGTTTTATCGAACCGCTAGTATGCTCTTCAATCCTACCTTTAGGGATTTATGATTTTATCATTAGATTATTAATCCTTGAGTAGCTATCATTGATTGGAAAACATAAGTCTTTAGGTGGTTTTAGATTAAGGTATGATTACCGCGAGTAGACTACACTGCAATGTGAATACATATTGTCATCATTTGTGTATAACATGTTTAAGTTAGTTCGTCTCTTGTTTTAGTTTACCTTAAAATTTTCTGATATCTATATTATTTGGTTTTAATGTAGAAATGAAGTTAAATAACTCCATCCAGTGTAACCCTTGTATTCGTGTGTGATTTAAACTAATTAATATTATACATGCATAAATCACTCATCAAACTTCTAACCTACCCAAATCAATCATTTTTCGCATCAAGGATTTAAACAAAGAAAAAAATCAATCATTTGACGTATGCATTTGTTGACACACCTTATTTCATATTGCCCTGATGTATATTCGCGTAATTATACAGCCCTTGTACGATACAGAATCAGGATCTGTCAATCAAGCATCATAACTACACTATACGACATCTCTATGGCAAGGGTGAGAAGTGTTAGGCTGTATCTATACTACTTATACACTTACCTTGTGCAGTATGTGATTTAAGTTTGATTGAATTGATTTAAAGGATTCTAGGTACCAGTTATGCTTATTGAAGTTATTTTTTAACCTTACAATCTTTGAGCTAGTGCACCCGACTGATTTTACCCATGTTGTTGAAAAAAGCGGGTTAGGCGGCCACTAGGCGACTCCGTAGGGAGGGGCATACACCGCCTCGATTTATGGCTAGGCGGTCAAACATCCGCCTAGGCGGAGCTAGGCGGTCAACGAAGTCAACAAAAGTCAACATTTTTTAACTAAAAATTAGAGGTTTTCTTTCCCATATGCCCGACCCATATTAATTTTAACATAACATCTTAACACAAAAGAATAACCATCAATTGTAAACACAAGGCCATGAGTTTTTTTTATGAAATCCGAACCAATGGAACAATATGGACAAGATGAGAATCAAGCATCAATTTGATAATAATGTTTGAAGTATTTGAAGTGATATGTTCACGATTGAAGTTTATAGTACTTGAATTGTTATATTTATTTGTCTATTTTACTACTTCAAACTATGTGAACTTCGAATTATTTGAAATTAGAAGTATTTTGTTATGTTATACATATTATTTATAATATTTATATACATAAAATTCCAATACGCCTAGGCGCCGCTGGATTTACCTACTATAAGCTTTTTGATTGGTTGAAATTTAGAAGGGGACAATAAATATGGGATGATGGTAGTAGTTCTTAAAAATTAATCGAACCATATATCTGTCATTGGCAAAAATCACCTTTGGTTTTATCCTTCCATAATCCATATTGATTGGTGGAGAGGAAATCTGTTGATTGCTGTTGTTGATGGGTTGTATGATTATTGTGAGCAGACTACACTGGTATAGACTGCACTGTCATATAACTAGCATGTCACCATATGTGTACTCATGTTCACCTTGGTCACTTAATTTCTGCTTTACTTTATCCTTTTATGTATTTTTTGTTATTAGGGTTAAATATACTAATCAAGTTAATTCACTCTTGTTGAAAATTTGGAACATATGTGTGCGAGTAAAACATAAATATTATATAATGCGTACAATGTCTATCAAACCTACCCAAGCTTGTTAATTTCTCATGTAGATTAAGGATTCAAGCAAAAGTAAACAAAAAAGTAATTGCTTTAAAGGTTTGATAAGTGATATATGTATTTGTAACCTTGTTGGTTAACTCGCACATAAACACACCTAGCTTACAGCGGATAGTAGTGCTTTGACTTGATTTATATGTTTTGACTGTTTATAAAAATAGTACGGCTAGAGCTTTTTGCAAAGCAGAATGAGGGACTTAGTTGGACTTAAGGTACACATATGTGGCATCATATTCATGTCATTATGATGTATACCCGCGTAATCATACGAATCTTGTATGGTTTAGAATATGGAACCAATGTTCGACCACCATAAACTTACATTCCCATCATACGGTGTCGTGGTATGATCACATGATACGGCCTTCCGTTGGCGACGTGAGAAGAGCCAGATCTATTGGATATGGTGATCCACCTTATAGATGATACCCACTTACATTATGTGGTAGAGTTTGTTTAAATTGACTTGCAATACCATGTCTTGCAATAACCTCATTTAATAGGATTGAATGAACATATAACGACTCCAAATATTATTTTTTAATCAACCTAGTATTCTGTAACCAAACCATGATATTATAGTCAATTAAGCTGTCGGGCCCTACCCACCGACCCGCTTTTATACACTGTCCCTTTGTCAATCTCCACCACCAAACAACTAACAATGGTGGCTGTTGTTCTTTCACAACCACCACTTCATTTTACTTCACCATAATCCACCGTCACAGTTCACGACCACCACCAGCCTTTAGCTTTGATCTTCACTCTCAACATCCCTAAGATGTGGCTGTATGTATGTATACTTGCATAAATTGTCTTTATGCTAAGTGAATGCATGCACCAAATATTATTAATATGTTGATGCGATGCAAAGTGAGATATATTTGTGACTTGATTAGTTGAACGTTAAAGCCATAACTGGAGGTCAATTTGAATAAACGTCAGTCTGTAGATGTGTTTTGATGTCTCAAAGTTACACCCAGTAGAACCTTGTTGAATTGGTTATTTTGTGTGCCCTCATTTCTGTGGAAGACTTACGACTCTCCCACACGTAGCTTAGGTTTATCGTATCTAGCATTAATAGGCTGTGTTTAAAAAAGCGCGCATGAGGCAGATGCACTACCCTATTGCATCAGACACACCCTGATGCATTGCGATTACGGGATGCGTGGTGAGGGGCACGCATCAGCTAATACTTGGGCCTTATAAAGTAAAATTGGTCTTACTAATGTGTATTGGGCCTGCTTTTAATGGGCTTTACTTTCAAAGAGGAGCTTGGGATTGATGTTGAGGATGATGAGGATGATGAAAATGACTTCTATTTAGTCTTAGAGTTAGAAACACAAACCTTTCCATGGATGCTTTTGATTTGCTTTTAATTATTCAAAAAGATAACACTTATGATTTTTTTCGACTTTTTATGTATTTTAGCGATATGAAATTGTGAACTATGAAAATGCATGGTTATCTTTTGATAGTAAATGTGGTATTATTGTGTTTTGTGCACCATATATAATTTACAAGTATTATTTTATAAAGTGTCGCCTCAAGTACGTGATGCGCGCGCTTTCGCCTCGGCGCCTCGCACCTCGGCTTTTTTGACCCTTATTGCATCGACGCGCATCGTGCTTTTTAAAACCCAGTTAATAGGTTGCTGTTTGTATGTTTGTATTGAGGTCTTTCTATGGTTATGCTGAGTAAATAATACCCGATGTTCTCAATTCATTCTACAATGGTTCACCCTAAGAAATCATAGCTCCGATGATCGCATATTTGGATAACAATCCAAATGAATCTTATATATGACATTTGTTTGATTTTTAATCATACATAGGAATATGGGATCATGTTACATCCAAAGTTGATACATGCTCGTGTTTATGGCATCCAGTATAGATTCCAAATATATTATTCAATCTTGTTATCTATTCTATTATAGACTTGTGAGTTTACAGGCATTTGGGTCACATTGTTCATCTAATGATACCAAACAGTTATTTGCAGGTCACTGTTTTCTCTTCGTGCATCGACATCTTTGGGTCTGTGGACAATAATATCTTGAAGCCAGGCAATGTATGTGAAAAAATTGTGTTTCCGGATTCTATTTTATCTACTTTTTGACTTGATCAATGTTTTGGTGTCGTAAGAGATTGTTCACAATTCCTGTTTTTATGTGTTCACTTGTAAAATTGACTTGTACTGCTAAAAAAATAAGAATGTTTGCTTATTCCTTGTGAAACCATGATGACCATTGCTTCTTAGCGTGTAATTTGAGATGATTTTCCAATGTTCGTTGAGACTTCTGTGACCAGTTCTATTTGATAACCAGTTGTTCCATGGCACAAGCTGCAAATTTTGTGACCAGTTTTATTTTTACGAAAATCAATGAGAAAGCATTTGCAGAACCTTTCAATATCTACAAAACTAGGTGGGTTCTTTGGCCGTGCTAAGCACCGGCCCATTAGAGTAAATATTTAACAACTTAAAGACTTGATATGTGTCAATCTTAAATTATGTGAGCTAATCAAGCCATAAAACAAATGAACATAAATTAACAAGAATTATAAAGTTACTAAAGGGGTTGTGTCTCAATGGTACCTCAAGGTGTGTGTGAACTCTCCAATCAAATGGTTGTAGGTTCAAGTCATGCTTATGATATTGTGAGATAGATTTATAGTTTATATAATGTGAGATAATTAATTATCTTTCTATTAAAAAAATATCAAGAATAAAGTTGTTGTGTACCAGTGAAAAATGGAGAGTGTGAGCACAAAAATACAATTTCTTGTCACATATCACCAATACACACCACCCCTATTGTCAAGCTCACTGACAATCGCAGTCATTCTCATACATTAGATAAGAAGTTGAAGATTGATAAGAGTAAACAAAAGAGAATTTTAATTTTAGAAAATACAATATGCAAATAAACACTCAAGAAAATCCCATGTTAATTTCGTCCGATGTGAACAAAAAATGTGATTTGTAATCTAACATATTACTCAGTAAGCCATAATTTTTCTATACAAGATAATATCCAATTGTCCATGTAGTGACAGTAAAATCAGCAAATGCTAAAAAAATCTTTTTATTCTAGCAAGTGCCAAAATCTTTCGTACCATATCTACATTGACATGCCACTATTTGGAAAAAGGAAAATGAGTATGCTTGACATATGAACAGGGAAAAAGTCATCTTTCTCCCACCCGAATTGTCTGTCACACGTACCTATCATTCTTTCTTTACTTATTTGTTTCTGCATGTCCATTCATTACTCAAACAGCTATGTCTTCTAGCTACTAATGTTTTTGAGTAGGTGCTTATCTATTGTCTAGCTTTTTTCTTATTTATAATTAGTAGGATTTTAGCTTATTTTCATTTTGGCTTATTTTAGAAAAAGTTAGAGTTTACTATATTTTGATGCAAATTGAGTTGAGTTAAGTTGTTTTTGGTTGAAAAGGCTTTTTGGAATCAGATTAAGCAACATATAAGCTTTCCAAAACATCTTTCCTTTTTCATTTTGGTTTAATTTTGAGCTTTTTACAGAATCAGCAGTTTTGGAGCCTCATTTCTGCTACTTTCTGCAATCAGCAGCTTATTTGGCTTTTTGGGGCTTATTGAGTGCTTATTTTTATAAAGTGCCTTTATTAAAGTTGCTTAAAAAAATGTCCCGGACAACTTTCGTGTTTTGAGTTTTGGCTAAAAACGATTTTTTAAAATCAGCAGTTTTTGAGCCTCGTTTCTGCTGGTAGAGCCTCGTTTCTGCTGGTAGTATTGCCGTTTCTGCTGGTAGTGCACCGTTTCTGCTGGTAGTGCACCGTTTCTGCTGGTAGTGTATTTTTTTTTTTTTATTTTATTATTTTTATTTTATTTATTTTTTTTAGGGTTTCCTTATACCTAATTTTGCTTCCCGTAGTTGTTAGGACTTATAATCAATCAAAATCATTCTCACTCAATCTAAATCAAACCAAGATCAACTTTCAATTGCAGCCTCGTTGGGACATACGACCCGGGAATCATACTTCCGGAATCTTTTTATCATTGATTCTCTTATATATTTTATTTCTAGGTAGGTCTTGATTTTTTTTACCTTGGTCAAGGGTGAAGAGTTTGGATTTGCCTAGTATTTTATATGTGCTATATTGCGAGAGTCAGTCTCCTAGAAAAACCTTTTAATGATTCATCATTATTATTATCCTTTTGTTTCTAATACAATGTTAATAAGGATATGGATCTTAGTCATTCCTTAATTAACGGATTCTGTTTCTCGTTTTATCTGATTGAGCAAGATTACCAAATCTTCTGAACGTATTCCAGAAAATCTTGGGTGTGGCCACACATACATCTTACCAATCCCACGAGGGGCCCAGCTGTATTAAACTTCAAAACGTATTTGAAGGAAACAAATCCTTTATTGACTACAAGCAAAACTCATGAATTTTGCAACACTTCTGAAAACAATCCGTATAGCTACCAGTTACGTTTAGCGTTAAATTGCTTCACAGAAATGCACTAGATCCATAACAGTTTCCTGGTATCTCAAGTCTGAGGATAACTATTTATGATTTACTTAATGACAAGATCCATAAAGTACAATCACATAGTTGGGATAAGTCCTATATTCAACTCATTAAATATCATGTGAAATTGGTATGTCAACGCATCAATATACTTTCAAGTATATTCTAACCAATACTCAGATTTGTCTTAATTCAATAATATTCCCATATCATTAATCGACAACGGACATTTAGAATATTTCATTATTCAAGGATTTAAAACATGTAAAATAGGATACAAAATTAAATAACAAAATAAACATAACCATCATTTTATTTTATCAAATAATAATGTTTACACATCCATTATCCAAACACTAATCACAGATATGCATGAAACTACTAGCTAATCGAAGTCCAATTCCATTGGCATGTTCGTTAACCTTTCCTCTAGGTAAAGCTTTAGTAAAAGCATCAGCTAGGTTTTTATCTGTGTGAACTTTTATCAATTTGATTTCACCACTCTCGACTTGTTCTCGAACATAGTGATATCTACGCAGAAAATGTCTGGCGCCTTTCATGACTCCAGGTTCATTGGCGAATGTGATTGCAGCAGAATTGTCACAATACATATTAATAGGTTTATTTATTGAAGGCATCACTCCAAGATCTCCAACAAACTTCCTAATCCAAACGGCTTCCATTGCAGCTTCTGACGCAGCCATGTACTCAGATTGCGTTGCATGCATTGCAATGGTTGTCTGCTTTTTGCTCTTCCAGTCTACTGCTCCTCCATTGACGACAAAGACATAACCCGTCTGAGACTTCGTATCATCTTTATCGCATTGCCAGGACGCATCACAGAAACCTGTAACCTCAAGTTCTGTATCTGGATTTCCTCCGTACACTAAAAACATATCTTTCGTATTCCTCAGATACTTTAGAATATGTTTAACAGCAACCCAGTGGAGCTTTCCTGGATTCTGTTGATATCGACTGACCAAGTTTTGAGCAAACGCCACATCTGGCCTTGTGCACCTGACAGCATACATGATAGATCCTACAACCGAAGCATAAGGTACCTTTTTCATGTAAGCTTTTTCCTCATCTGATGAAGCGCACATTTCATTACTCAAATCATGTTTCTTCTATATCTTATCGATGTAAGCACTTTGATTAAGTCCAATCAACCGCAGAGATCTATCTCTATATATCTTAATTCCCAGAATGTATGCGGCTTCTCCTAAATCCTTCATAGAAAAACATTTTCCAAGATAGTCCTTAACTTCCTTAAGCCTTGGAATGTTATTTCCCATGATTAAAATGTCATCGACATATAGGATTAAGAATACTATATCACTCCCGCTAGCTTTGCGATATACACATGGCTCATCACGATTCTGAATAAATCCAAACTTTTTGATTTCCTCATCAAATTGTTTATTCCATTGACGTGATGCTTGCTTCAAACCATAAATGGCCCTTTGAAGTTTGCATACACCGTTTGGATAATTTGGATCAACATACCCTTCAGGTTGCTCCATATAGATGTCCTCATCTATGCGACCATTCAAGAAGGCAGTTTTAACATCCATTTGCCAAATCTCATAATCATAGTACGCTGTTATAGCTATGAGAATCCTAATAGCTCTAATGTTTGCTACAGGAGAAAATGTTTGCTACAGGAGAAAACGTCTCCTCGTAGTCAATCCCATAGGTTTGAGTGTAGCCTTTAGCTACCAGACGAGCTTTATAGGTGTGTACATTACCATCCATGTCAGTCTTCTTCTTGAAGATCCACTTACTCCTAACTACCTTGGCATTAGGAGGGCGGTCTACTACAATCCAGACTTTATTGACTTTCATGGATTTCATTTCCTCATCCATTGCACCTTGCCATAATACCTTATCAGGGTCAAGCATGGCAGCTTTATAATTAGCAGGTTCTCCAAGATCCCCTACTACATCATCTTCAACCTCTATGTTTAGATTTAGACGGTTGGGTGCACTTTTATTCCTTTCAGATCTACGGATAGGAATTAATTCTGGTGGAGGACCCAGACTTTCAGGTTCTACTGGATTCTTCCAGATCATAATCTCTCCCACTGAATTCTTGAGATATGAGATCTCTTTCAAGAAAATCTCCATACCTAGCAACAATTACTTTGTTTTCATGTGGAAAATAAAAGTAGTAACCCATAGTTTCCTTAGGGTATCCTATAAAGATACACGTTTCACATACGCCTCGCAACCCTAGACCTTTAAATAAGACAAATTAGGCGCCTTGCCATGCCATATTTCATATGGTGTCGTATTAACCTTCTTTGTGGGAACCATATTTAGAATACGAACCGTATATTCTAAGGCATAATCCCAAAAGGATAATGGTAGATTTGTAAGATTAAACATAGATCGCACCATATCTAATAGTGTGCGATTTCTCCTTTCAAATACACCATTTTGCTATGGAGTATATAGAGAAGTAAGATGCTATACTATTCCATTCTTACATAGATATTCTTTAAACTCTTAGCTTAAATATTCACCACCTCTATCGGATTGAAGAGCTTTAATCTTCTTTCCTAGTTGCAATTCTACTT